>CABHPH010147366.1:3666-28126 GCA_902168325.1 Peromyscus nudipes
AAAGAAACAAAGAAACAAAGAAACAAAGAAACAAAGAATGAAAAAAGAAAGAAGAAACTGACTGCAGTGGCACAAGCCTTTAATCCTAGCACTGGGGAGGCAGAGGCAGGAGGATATCTGACTGACAGTCAGGGCTACACAGAGAAATCCTGTCTCAAAGAAACCCCAAGCAATAATCATAATCATAATCATAATCATCATAAAAAATAATTTAATAAGAACAGTAGTAAGAAAACTAGGTAGAATATCCAATGTATTTTATTTAATATAACAGATCCAAAATGTCATTTCAACATCAGTCAGCATAAAAGCTTACAAATGAGACATTTTATATTATTTGTCCTGGTTTCACAAACCCATTGTGTGTCTCATTTCATATAACAGCTCAAATTCAGGAGATCAATACATCATAGATGGCCATTCAGCCTCTCTACTAGCCAAGGAAGTTCCCACTAGATTCCTCTTTGTCCTTATACTGACTGGAAGTCATTTTCTGTGTCAGTCATCCTGACCCCCAGCGCCAAGTTCCAGTGCAGTAGTTCTCAACTTGTGGGTCTTGACTCCTTTTGGGTCAAATGACCCTTTTGAGGGGTTGCCTACAGCAACAGGAAAACACAGATTTTTACATACAATTTTTAACAGTAGCAAAATTACACTTATGAAGTAGCAACAAACATAATTTTATTGTTGAGAGGGTCACCAGGACATGAGGAACTGTACTAAAGGGTTGCAGTATTAGGAAGGTTGAGAACCAATGCTCTAGTGAGAGGTCAATAATTCTCAGTCCTAACAGCCAGAGATTCTGGTGTGGACAGACTCTAGAATCACCCTTCTTTGGACGCTCAAGGCCTAGGCTTCTCAGCCTCTCTTCCCAAAAGGAGCCTTGTAGATGTAGGAAGTTCAGGGCTACAAGAATCATATTCCTAGCTGGCAGAGTAGCTAAGAGCATTTGCTTCTCTACCAGAAGACCCTTATTTGGGTCCCAGAACATGTGTTGGGTGGCTTACAGCTGCCTCAAATTCCAGCTGCAAAAGATCTGACAGAGTCTTCTAGCCTGGAACAGTCTCACATGTAAAATCCACACAAACAGACATAGCCCCTCATACACATAAATAAAAATAAATCTTAAACAACCATATTCTCATGCCATTCAGGTTGTCCATGCCAAATAGACCTGGCTGACTTATTCAGCTCACACATTAGGCATGATTGGACTCTAAGAAAGTTAAATCTGAGCTGTATATCATCAGCTGGGGTTAATATTAGAAATATTAGGGGCTGGAGAGATGGCTCAGTGGTTAAGTAACTGACTGCTTTTCCAGAGGGCCCGGGTTCAATCCATAGCAACCAAAACTCCAGTTCCCGGATGTCTGGCACACTCACACATATACATCCAGGCAAAATGCCTATACACATAAAAACAAATAAATCTTTAAACAAAAAATAAAGCTGGGCAGTGGTGGTGCAGTCCTTTGATCCTAGTACTCAGGAGGCAGAGGCAGGAAGATCTCTCTGAATTCGCGGCCAGCCTCATTTATAGAGCAATTTCCAGCACAGCCAGGGCAACAGAGAGAAACTGTGTCTTGAAAAACTGTAGAAGAAGAGAAAGAGGAGGAGGAAGAGGAGGAGGAGGAGGAGGAGGAGGAGGAGGAGGAGGAGGAGGAGGAGGAGGAGGAGGAAATAAGCCAAGCTGGGAAAATGGCTCACTGAGTAAAGTACTTTCCACACAAGCATGAATCCCACATTTGAATCCCAGAAATCATGTAAAACTCAGTGTGGAAGCTATTGTATCTCTAATCCTAGTGTTCCTATGGTGAGCTGGCAGACAGAGACAAGAGAACCAATAGAAAATATCATCCTGAGTAAGGAAACCCAGAATCAGAAGAACAAACATGGTATGAACCCACTCATAAGTGGATACTAGAAGTAAAGCAAAGGATAACCAGACAACAGCCCACAACTCCAGAGAAGCTAGCTAACAAGGAAGACCCAAAGAGGGATGCACGGATTGCCCTGGGAAGGGGAAATAGATGAGATCTCCATGAGTGAAATGGGGGTGAGAGGTGGGCAATAGGGTAAGGCATGAGTGATGAGAACGTAAGGGAATTGGATGGTTTAACTGGAACAGGGAGGGAGGGGGAAAGCAATGAAAGAGATAGCATTATAGAGAGAAATAACATGGGGATAGAGAAAAACCCAGTGCTGTGGAAATTGCTAGGAATCACCAAGGATGACCACAGCTTAATCTACTAGAAATAGTGGAGAGGATGCCTGAACTGAACTGGCTTGCCCCAGTGATCAGATTGGTGAATACCCTGTCCTCACACAGCTTTTCTCCAATGACTGATGGAGGCAGATGCAGAGATCCACAGCCAAACACCAGGCAGAGCTCCAGGAGTCCAGTCTGAGAGAGAAGAGGGATTCTTTGAGCAAGTGCATTAGGATCATGATGGGGAAAGCTGTAGATGTAACCAACCATCTTATAAATAAGAAACACAGAACCAATGCAAAGAAGAAAGCCAAGAGGTCAGAGCTAAGAGCTAAAACCTTACCCTTCCTCCTGCAGTGGTCCTACCTCTCCGAAGGAGCCGCTACTTCCTGTTTAAAGTCTTTATATAGTCTCTGTTCTGCCTTCTCATTGGTTGTAAACCCAACCACAGGACTGCCTCATCACGGCCTGTTTGTATAGACCTCCAGGTGTTCTATGGTTGGTATTGAGATTAAAGGCATGTGTATCCAATGCTGGCTGTATCCCTGAACACACAGAGACTTACCTAGCTCTGTCTACCAAGTGCTGTGATCACAAGCGTACACCACCACTGCCCTGCTTTCCTATGGCTTGCTAATAGCTCTGACCCCCAGGCAACTTTATTTATTAACATACAATTAACATTTTGGTACAAAAGAAAAATATCACCATATTCCAGTGTTTTGGTGGACGGGTTCCCATGAGAAGCCCTTACACCTTGGTGTAAAGACCAGGTCCCAAAGAAGCCTGACCCATCAACTGGATGCTAGAGCTTATGTTCTAGAGAAATGGAGGAGTCCATTCAGCTTAATGATTTGGGGAAAGCTGCATCCCATTTTCAGAGCTGCAGATGTTGCAATCTTCTGAAGCAGCACCAGGAACATTGTCTAAAGCCAGTATTCTTGGGGTCACACACTGCAGTGCCCTCCCTATCATGGAAGTGTCAGTGGGAGCTCTGCAATAAGATTTGGCTCTGGAGTATTATGTGCTTCCTGGTGCTGATCCAAACCCTGCCTCTTTGACCACCACTAAACTTCAAATCCTAGTAAACTGTTTTTGCTTTGAAAGCAATTGGAGTCTTCTACCTGTTGTATAGAATGAAGACTCCACAGAAGTCTTCCCTGGCCCTCCTGTTTTAAGAGGAGTTTTTGGGTTTTTGTGTTGTTTTTTCATTTGTTTTTCATTTTCAGGATGCATGGAGTGAGCAAAAAGGGATCTGGAGGATTTAAAGTCCACAACACTTGGCCTGAGGAACCCCCCTCTTACTGACTGTTGCAGTGTGTTTGCTGTGTTGGGCCTTTCTTCCTCTTTCTTTAAAGAACACCCATTTCTCCCTCCTGGGCCCATTTCCACCACAATTACTACCAGGCTCATCATACTTATTTCCATGTCTAATCTACTATTGTATAGAAACTGGATTTCCAGCTGATCCCCTCCTTCCCAAGAACCAGAGATTGGTATTTAGTCCTATTTCAGCCATCCATGGCCATAAGGAGTCCAATAAAGTCATCATGACCATGAGATCTATAGCTGACCAAGATGTAACTTATGATTATTGTTACTCCTTTCTTTCACTCTCTAAGGGAACCATTTACTCAAGAATGTTAGTGAAGAGGAGAATACGAATGTGATGGCTGTTCTTGGTTGTCAATATGAATACATATGATATTAACTAAAATCAAAATATATAGATTACATCTATGGGAGATTTCATTTGAAGTAGGAGGATCTACTTCTAGTCCTGATCTTTGAGGTGGGAAGTCACACCTTTAATTCAGACTGTAACCCAGATGTAATCTGAACCACTCCTTCTGCTGGAAGCGTGTATAATGAAATGGAAGAAGGAAGATTTACTCTTTCTCTGCTTGCTCTTGCCTTGTGAGCACATCCATTCCTTTACTGGCATTAGAACCTAATCTTTATGATTACAGCATAGACTGCAGACAGCCAACACATCTAGTCTTGTGGACTGAGCAACTGCTGGATTCTTGGACTTTCCATCATAGCCAGACATTGTTGTATAGGCTGGACTACAGCCTGGAAGTCATTCTAATATATTGCTTTTCTAGATATAGGGAGATTCAGTTTATAACTTCTGTTACTCTAGAGAGCCCTGACTAATACACCAGGCATGTAGAGAGGACATTCTAGAGCAGTTTGTGTCTCAGCTATATCACAAATTCCCAATGGCCACCTTCCCTCCACCATTCTTCAGGTGACGCTTTGGTGTTGGCCTTCTTGGCTCCTATAACATCTCAGTAATGACAGTAAAATAGCAAAAGTCCCACACCTCTCCAATGGAATGCAGAGTAATACAATTAAATGAGAGCCTCAAATGGAGAGATTCTAGGTAAGTGAGGAATGGAAACAAATCCCTATGTCTTAGTTTTTGTGGGCCATGACTGGGCACCCCCCACCCACATGAAGATCAGAGGACAATTTGTCAGAGGTTTGTTGTCTCCTTCAATCATGTGAGTCCCAGGGAAGAAACTAAGGCCTATAGGCCTGGCAGCAGGTACCTTTGTCCACTGCACAAGTTTCAGACCTCACAGGATTATTTCCTCCACACATTAACTCTCTGATTCAGTCTCAGAAGTCAGAACAGGTCCAGGGGAGCTTCATAAGAATAAGGCACTCATTTGGAAGGAACTCTTCATCACTATACAGTGAGATCAGCTATGGGAAAAGGGCAGCATCAACCATCCCTCTCCCTTCCTAGCCTTGCACAGGCATGCTCTCCATCAGAGGCACATGGCTTTTCTGCAGGCTTCATCCATTCTGGCTGGTCTGAAGCTTCCTTCCAACACTTAGCTGGAGCATCAAGAGGGACTCCTAACCACACCTCCACCACCAGGAGTGTCTTCTCAGTTCTGCATTTCATCAGATGGCCCTAATCTGCATTGTCAGTCAGGATGAGAAGTGAGAGATCTGCTCCAACCCTGACAATAAGTGATGCTGGAGCAGCATCGTGAACCCATGAACACCTTGCCTGGATGCATAGTATCCTAAAACAATAACCATGCCTACATCATGTATTTGTCCCTACCAAACTCCTGAAATTTCTCTTTGGTTTGGGCTGATTCATCCCAACTAATACAGCACATGTGGCTAGAAGGACAAAAGTTAAGTGCCGGGGCTGGAGAGATGGCTCCTTTACTTTGAGTAATTGTTTCTCTCCCAAAGAACCAACAGGGCAGCTAAAAAGCCTCTGTAACTCGTTTCAGGTAGAATTTGATGCCCTCTTCTGGCCTCTGGTGGAATTGCATGCAGATAGATTACAGCCCTTCAGAAGACAAAACACACATACATATAAATAAAAGAAAGACATCTTTAAAAAACTGTTGTTGCACTAATGCATCATTTAAGTCAACAGCAGCAAAAAAAATAATTTCCCAACTTATCTTTGAATTTACTCTGTTATGTGGTTTTCACTGAAGCTATATTTCAAGAAAATCAGAGGAAGATAGCTCCAGTTTTTTGTTTTTATTTAATGTTTTATTGATTCTCTGTTGGTTTCACATCCTGCATCCCAATCCCACTCTTCCAACTACCTATTCCCTTGTATCTGGGCTCTGCTCTTGATACTTCCCATCTAAAATAAAACAATTTAAAAGAAAAATGGAAAACCCAAAACTAAAGCAAACAAACAAGAATCTTGCTGAGGAATCTGTAGTGTGGCCCAGTGAGTCACACAGTACATCCTTTAGTCTATACATCTTTTCTTGCAAGTGTTCCTGGCCTCTGACCTCTACTACACTGTCAATAATTGACCCTCACTGGGACTCCTCTTGGATATAGAATTGATGTCTGTGTTATGGAGATCCTGTAGCTCTGATCTGCAGATGTGATCCATTCACATGTTCCTGCAGTTCATAGATGAAGAGGGTATTAGGGTGGGATAAATTATAGCCATGGTTCTGAACCTGGGTGGTAGCTGGGTTATTGAGCCCACCAGCTTTCCCTCATCTTCACCACCTGAGCAAGCTCTCCAACTCTGCCCCAGCTAAATCACTCAATACAGCAGCCAGAATGAACAAAGGCTCATTCTCCTGCTCTCATGTGTGGTAATACTGTGTTCCCCAAAATATTGTACCCCATAATAAACTTATTTGGGGTCAGAGTACAGAACAGCCACAAGACATAGAGGCCAGAAAATGGTGGCGCACACACCTTTAATCTTAGCATTCTGGAGGCAGAGAACCATCTGGATGTCTATGAGTTCTAAGCCACACTGGAAACAGTCAGGCATGGTGACACATGACTTTAATCCTAGGAAGTGGTGGCTGGAAGTGGAAAGTATATAAGGCAAGAGGACCAGGAACTAGAGTCTGTTAAACTTTTAGGCTTTTGAGCATCAGTTCAGCTAAGATCTATCTGGATGAGAACTCAGAGGCTTCCAGTCTGAGGAAACAGGATCAGCTGAGGAACTGACAAGGTGAGGAAGCTGTGGCTTTTTCTGCTTCTCTGATCTTCTAGTGTTCACCCCATTACCTGGCTTCAGGTTTGATTTTACTAATAAGATCTGTTAAGATTCATGCTACATTCATGCTCTCACATGCTCTACTGTTTTGGAGAGGCAAGTTGTCTGGCCCAGTCCTCCAATTGTTGCCATCAGTGACTGTCAGACCCAGCTCCTCTGTTCTAATGGCCCGGAGGCCAACTCTCCCACCAGCCTCAGATAGCACATGTTCAGGTGGGGCAGGCATCTTTTCCTCACCCTTGCCAACACAGGTCAGAATAAGGGGAGCAGAGTCAGCTCTTCTGCTCTCACACCCTCGCGACCAGCTCACCTGCACCACCACTAAAAGGGTCAGCTCTACATGCTGCTCAGTCCAGGTACAAAACCCACTCTCCAAGTGCTGCAGTTGGTGAGGGGCAGAACCAGTTCTCCCTGGTGCTGTAGCCTATGAGGGGCAGGGTTCACTCTTTGAATCCCTATCCTGTCTTCAGTGGTAACAGGAGCCACTGACACCAACATAGATGAGGCTGTGGCAGGGCAAATATTCCAGACATGGCCCTTAGCAGCAGCCTAGGCCTGGAGGCCACCATGGACCCTGGTGGCAGTATAGTCCACTCAGAGCTGTATGGCCCTGGAAGAAGCACAGCCCTGGAGACTAAGATGGTCCTGTGTGTCTCTTGGTTGGCAACACAGGCCACAGACACTGGCTACATTAGCAACATGGACCCAGACATGGTGCTAGGCTGCTTGCTGGGCCGGGATGTCTCCATGGCTCTGGTTGGCAATGCGGGTCACTCAGATCAGCATGGACCCAGCAGCAGGACCCAAGTGGATCCTTGTGGCAGCCCACAGTCCAGGCATCTGAACTGTCTTTGATGTCATCACAAGCCTGGGATATCAATGCAGACCCTGGTTTCAGCAGAGCTATGGACCCAGATGTGGCCCTTGGCAACGGTCCTGGCACAGATGTCACTATGGTCCTGGGTGGCAGCTCAATCCTCTAAAACACACATGTCCCCTCTGGTATCATATCCCTTTCACAGTACCATAGTCACAGGTGATGGCCCAGACTGAAGGCAGCTGCTAAGCCCTCAGTGGTAATAGGAGTCACAGATATCAACACAGATGCCCACAGCTGTGTCAGGGTCATGGACAAGATATGATCCTTGGATGCCCAGGCAGCGACAAGAGCATGGCCCAGTGGCAAGCAGGACTCAGATTTTTTGCATACTCCCTTATTAAATGTTTGGAATTCCTGAGAAGTATTAGAGCAGTACTGTTGTGTTTCTCATTAATATGGTTCACATGATCATTTCATGAAATGTGTACTCAGAATACTATAGTTCACAGATAGCTAAATATATGACCACAAGCATACAGTATGGATCCCTTTTCATCAGGAAATGGGTGTACACTGAAATGGCAACACCATCCATATCCAAAGCCCTGTGTTTCCCTGACTTGGCTGGGAACTCAGCATGTAGCCCAAGCTAGGCACACAGAGTTCTAGTGTTAAAGGAGGTTCTGGAGTCACAGGATGGACACATCACACATGATATTAAGAGTGAAGAGTTGGAAACTGTCTGTCTAGAACAACTTGACATCAACACAGTCCGTGACAGATTTCCCACCACATAGAGAGGGCTAACTAGCCTGCGAAAGCCATCGACATTAAACTGATAGAAAAAGTCTTGCTCACCAACATCTCTACCCTCCATGTTGTAGTACCCCTCACAGGAGCCACATTCTGCTGAATGTCAGGGCTCTCAAAAATGCTTTCTTTTCTTCAGGAGTACTGAGTCAACAGACCCATGGATCTGATGGGAGTTGAATCACCTGAGGTCACTTGGTGTTTGTCTCACTAGTGAGATAATAGCTAAAATGGGTGTCTTCATCTGAGGGGGCCTTAACCATAAGGGTGGAGAATGTCACATGATCAAGATGTCTGGGATTTCTTTGGCTTCCTCAGTTTTCCCTCAAGAGCTGCTGTCAGAGAAGGAAGGGCTGTGAGATATAGAGCAGCCTGGCTGGGACACAGCTAGACAAACTTGGAACCCAGAGCAATGCTGACCAGAGAAATAGGTCTTAAGAGTGAAGAGTGGGAAATCACATTTTTATTAACAAAAATACAATCATTTTACTCAATAATGGCTTAAAGGGAGCACAGTATAAACAGTAAATAGTCTTATCAAATACCAAACAACAAGAACAAAAGAAAGAACAAATGAAATTCAAAACCTCAAACCATAACAAAGAAAACCAAAAAACCCAAAGCAAACAAAACCCAACAAAAAACAAACAAAAAAATTAAGCTAAGCAGCTTGCTTAATTAAAAGATTAAAAGATTAGGTTAATCATACAACAGACTTTGAGGCACAGTGCAACAGCCTGTGGCTGGCCTTGGAAACATGGTAGGAAGGCAATGGCAATTGTAAAAAGCCTTTTCAAAGCAAATATAGCCATGCCCCCCTGGGACTTTGTAGGGAGTCTTCCTCTGAGGAGGCTTCGATCCTAGGGTGGAAAACCCCATGGGTTCAAGTTGTCTGTGGCTTCTTTGGCCTCCTCAGTTCTCTCAAAGCTACTGTGTGGGAAGGAAAGACAATCAGTCCCAGAGGCAGCCTGGCTGGGCCACAGGCTAGACAAAACCACGGCCTATTCACACTGGAAGCCAATATCAAGACCCCCCCAGACCCCATGAATGCCATGGTTTCAGAGGTTGGAATGCAGTGGTGGATCACTTGCCTGTGATACTTCCTGCTCCTGCTGCAGCAGCTCTGTCTGCAGGAGGCTCTCATCCTGGGCTGTGACATGTTCCAGGTCATGCTGCAGATTTTCTGACCTAGAGGAGGAAGGCAGTTAGGGAACAGGCCTGGTGGGGACCTACCATGTCAGCTGTTGAGCCTGAACCAGCTCTAGTCAGCTGGACAATCCAGCGTGACCTTTCAGCTGAGGTCATTCCCTGCATTTCCCAGGAGAGTAGTGTCAGAGTGCACCTTGGCCTGGATTTTATTCTCTGTTTTAAAATCTGCTAGAAGATGAACTGAGAGCTACACTGTGATGGACAAGAAAATCTGACACATTTCTCCAGTTGTCTAGATATATTGTTTTGAGAAAAACATAACAGTGTATCAAAGTCTGAGAGACAGTTCAGGGCCCTGATTAGATACCAGGTGAATATTAGCAACATAGGAAACTGAATGTAGACCCTCTAGAGAGCCTACAAAATAAAAGTAGTGAAGGTTCTGATTATTATTACAGCACAGAAACCTGCCTGAGTTCAACACCTCAAACCCTAAATAATCTTATATCCACAAAAATCTTTCACAGGAGACAGATGCACACTACAGAGAGCTTGTAGTCAGCAGGAGTGTGCTGCACGCAGATCTAACCAAAAGTAGGAACTTCTCTCTAAAGGTGATGTTCTGGAAGGGAAATAAAGTAACAGGAGCACACACTGTCCTTCAAAAGTACCCCTCATCCTGCTAGGTTGAGGATTACCATAGGGAGATTTGTGGGGAGACACAGGGGACCCTGAGAAGACACCACAGAGCTCAGAAGGGAATAAGGGCTACACACTCCTCAGAAACACTAAGGCTCAAACACAGTGTTTCCTGGAGAAGTTCTTGTTAACTGGGCTAGCACAATACCCTGAGGTGGTCTTTCCCTGGCTCTGACTGACAGCCATCCACATGGGGGAAAATCCAAAAAGGACAGAGATCCAGGTACATGTGACCTACAGGGTTCTAACCACTCCTCCCAGCTTGGGCTCTCACCTCATCTCAGAGACACTGAAGTGATGTTGCTGCTTTTCTGCCAAGTCCCTTTGCTGGGTGACCAGCTCCTTCTGCTTCAGCAGGCCCTTCAGTCTTACATCCAGGTTTTCTTGCTCCTGTTCATTAGAAGATTGTGTTCTCAGTGGAGTGTTGCTCACTCACATGCACACACATAAAGTCAGGGACACACACAAGTACATGTATGCACACATACAAGCACACTGTAATGCACTAACATGTTCAATTTCCCTGCCAATTCTAATAGAAGGAGCAATCACCTGGAATAATATTGAGAAGAAGATTAACTTTAGTTGGATGAGAAATGAACACAGTGGGCATGAGAGATAGGCACAGTACTTTCTCTATAAAGTTGGTCTCCATCATCATTAAAAATATTTCATGAGTAATTTCAGAGAAAAACACACACTTGAATTTACACATCCACACACACAAACATACACTTGCACTTTTAAGCACCCATACTTCCAAAACACAGGCAAGCACTTACCCCTACACATACAGGAAATGTGGGCACACACACACTTACTCACCCATAGGAGGTCATATACAGAAACCAAATGAACATGAATGTCCAAGTAATAGCCAGCATTCACACACACACAGAGGTTCACCCACGCAGATGGACAGAAATGCACACACACACACACACACACACACACACACACTTCCTGAACCTAGTATGGCCATGAGAGAACTGCTGCCTTGTAGCTTCTTTTCTGCAGAAGGGAGAGGTCATGGGTCTTCCTGGCTGTGTACAAGGCTCTTAGACTCAGTCAGGCTCTGCACATACTTTTCCTTCCATGAAATTTATACATCCCCAAACTTACTGATCCCTCAGCTTGCAAGTTAATTCATCATAGTCACTTCACTAAACTTACCCTAGCTCCTCCAAGAAGACCTGGATAGCTCCAGTGAAACAGAGTGACCATGGGTCGAGTGACCCATGGTCAACACCCAGAAGGTTTTCATACAGTGCGTATGATATGGATTCAGATTCAATGTCAGTCAGAAGGAGGCCAGTGACATCACCTGCAGTGCTTTTCAGAAAGACAGCACTCTGTACAACTATGAGAGGGAAATGTTCTAAGACACAGCCATGCACATGATATAGTCAGCAACACAATGTCAGCAAGGAGATGCACTGTGGGATTCTGTGTTGTGAAGTCAATGAGACAAACTAGACATTTCCTGTGGTGTTAGCTCTGTGCAGTGAAAGGGATGAAGTCTAGTTTTTATTTTTAAAGTAGCTGTATATTTGATTTTTGTTATTTATTAAAAAACACACGTATACCAAAGCAATAAAAGTTTATTAACACAAGAGAAAGCTACTCCCTCCTTTTCCTTTCTCAGCAACAGAAACTTGTGACAATTAGAGGAGACAAAACAAGGCAGAAGGACCCATTGGGGAACAGGAGATCCAGAGTGCTGGCTAGCCAGAATAGCCCAAACAGAAAATTTTATGTTCAGTGAATGACCTTGGTTCAAGGGAAGAAGAGAGTAAGCAACAGATGACAACATGGGATTTCATTATGTAGTGTCTGAACACACCCGCCTATGTACACATTTACATACACCTGTAAGGATCACACACAGACAACAGAAATCAAAAGCAAGCAGAAAAAAAGAAGACGACTCTTCATATTGAGTGAAGAGATGAATTATATTATGCACATAAGATGTTTCACAGAGACCTACAACACAGCTATCCATCCCCTGGGGACTAAAAATGCCAAGAGGAGAACACCCAGCTTAGTCAAACTATGTTGAGGTGATTGGAGAAAATGTTCTCTTCAAGCCTCAGATCTGTCACCCAAACCCTCAGGCTGTCAAAGTCCTCCCATATCTATGGTCACTCAGTCAGCTCCAGACTGGAAACTCCAGGATGGGAGAACTGTCCAGCACCACCCACAGAAAACAGGACTGACAAGCTGATACTCAGCTTCTGAGAGTATGAACCAAGAATTAACCTAAAGAAAGAGAACAAAATGGGATGCAGGAAGAAAGGACAAGACCATATGCCACCCCAAAAGTTGACAATGAAAAACATTCACTTGGCATTGTCCTAGGGCTCTAGTCCTTGCAAGCTGCTTCCTACTTATGATCTCACATGACCCCTGAATGCAAATGAGCCACAGTTCACTGACCTAATCAATGAGAGTTCTGTGGTATTCTCCAAGTAGCTCCCTGCATAACAGATTCTAATATAATGACATGTAGGTGTGTGGTATCTCTGAATGTACTGCAGCTTCCAGCAGAGCAGGAGGGTTTGCTTTCCAATCAGCCAGTATCTAGCAAGAGGCTAAATCTACAGAAAGACTTGTGAATGATCACAGAAATGGATTCTGGATGGGTGGGTGGATGGTTACATGGGTGTCTTTATTTTATGGTTGGACAGTTGGGCAACCTGCCCCTTCTGCCGCAGCCTACCTGGTGCTGCTCAGCACAGGGGTCACAGATCTTCTCATGGGCCTCCTTCAAGAGCTTCTTCACCTCCTCACAGGTCTCTTGCAGTTCAATCTGCTCCTTCCACAGCTGTATGTTCTGGCGTCTCAACACATGTATATTCTTCTTTTGCTGAGTACACTCTCGTAGGACCAGGCCATTGAGGTAACTAAACAATCACCAAAACATGATGAGCCACAGGGAGCCTCCATTTGCCATACCTACCTCCAATACCACCAACCATGAAAAGTCGGAGGCCCCCAGACAGCAAAGAATGGAGCTCTCAGTAGCCTAGCCAGCATCACTCGAATGCAGGTCAAATCCAGAGAATAACCAAATTCCAGACAGATTCAAAGTATTCTGAAAATCCTGGTACCAAAAGGGATCCTGTGCCTCTAAGAACAGGGTGCAGCCCACACCTGTGCTTAACTGTTCGTGATATTGGGAAACCATCAGTAGGTAGAAACGAAACACTCTCTAAAGGAGAACAAAAGTCCCAACAGGAATAACTTTTCTCTACAGTTCCCAGGCATACCAGATCTGTGAAGCCCCTGCCAGCGCCCAGAGAACCTGGGCTGCCAGACATCCCCTACATGGTGCAAACCATTTTTCTGTCTAAGGGCTCCTGAGTTTGGCAGGACAATAAGAGGAGGACCTTAGTGTTTTTTCACACTTAGCAAAACTGAGTACAAGAGGCACAAATTGAAGGGCCACAAGGCAGGCTACTGGCTCAGAGACACACAGGCTAGAACCAGGGCCCTCACTTTGGGTCAAAGACAAAGAAGGGCAGAAACAGTCCCTCCCAAGCTATTGGGCACTTACCTAAAGTATTCAGTCTCCTCAATCAGACCCTTGCACTTGTCCAAGGCATCACTAATCTCCATGGGCAATTTCTGGAGAGCCAAAATCACCCGCTTGTGTTCCATTTCAAGCATCTCAAGCTCAAAATTCAGCCTGCAGTAGGGCATGGCCCCAGGAGAAAAGAACCCCATGAGCACAGGGCACAAGGATCACATAAAGGAGGCTGTGTCATGGACTTCTCCAGCACAGTGGATGCCACAGCCTGTGATTTAAACACTGGGACCTCCTGGTGTTTATTAAACATCCTATCCTGTCTTCAGGACACAACAGCCAGGAGGTCTAAGGGGAGGGAGCCAGAGCTGCATGAGCACCCTCAGTGGCCCGGAGCTATAGATAAGAGCTCTAAGAAGTTCCCAGGAGTCTGTGCCACATATCTGGACACACCAGAAACCTATGATAACGTTTTTCCTGTCTCCAGAACAGGCACTGTCATTACTGGGTGCCTATAGCTACACAGAGGACCCTAGCACACAATCAGTATTTCCAGGAGGGATCCTCTGCTTCTGGATGGTTTTATAAACTGCACAGGTGATTCCTATGTTCTACCAAGGTGAACTCAGTAACCAGGAGGTGTGATGTTCAAAGTGGGTTCCCTTGCTTCAACAGTGCTATTACCTGGACCCATGTTAAATCCTCAGACTCTGTCATAGCCCCAAGAATGTAAGACGCGCGCACACGCGCACACACACACACACACACACACACACACACACACACACACAGCCCATATGAAATGAGGATGCCCAAGAAATGTTGAAATGTGGTATTGTTACAGAGTATAAGAAGACCAGAGGGGAGCTGTGATGAGCTCCAGGCCTTCCAGCCACATCCTGAGATGGACGAATGGACCAGGGCTCTCAAGCTGCTGCCAGAAGCTTTCAGACACAGTCATCTGCTGGTTAAGTACAAAGACTCACCACAAACTCACTGCACCTAGCATCTCCCACAAGCTAACACCTGTCAAGGCCTCTTGAAATACATGTTGAGAGTTCACACACTACCATCCATATCCCGAGACTGCAATTCAGGCCACAGGAACTGCTTTTCATTTGGAGGAAGCAGAACAGCCTGTGTCCCCATCTCATTCCAACCCAGGCTCCAAGTTCTGAATCTCAAAGGAACTCATGAAAATTAGTTTAGGCAGCAGGACACCCTGGAGTTTCAGTCTCCTGTTCCTCAGGAAACCTGGGCTTGATACTGTGGTGTCAAGATGGTCAGCAGGGAACTGGGCATAATGACTACCTGTTGTTCAAATCCTTTCCAGTGTAATTGGCCAGGATTCCTCTCAGCTCATTTATTTCACATGACATATCATGTATCCGAATGGAGAGTTTCTCTATTTTTTTCATCTCTTGCTCCTCCTGTTGCTCAGTGAAGGTGGAGAGTTGGGATGGTGCCTCCTCAGTAGTCCCTGCAGGTAGATAAAAACAAATTAACTTGTATTTCTGAATGGCATAGTGTCAGGAGAGTCTATGCTGAGCTCAAGAAGAAGCCTAAGGAAGCGAATGCTAGAAAACCAGTGAACCTTCCAAACAGCAGGGCAGCTATGTTCAAACTGGGGCCCCTGAGCTCTGTCTCTGTCCTCAACCACTGTGGATAATCATGTGCCTAACTCACTATTGCAGTCCCATGGCCCTGGAAGGCATAAGCTAGCCCAGCCTAGTAGAATTGGAGGACAGTGTCAGCTAACATCGGATGTGATGCAAGTAAGTCCTGTTGTCCCTTGAGCTTAGCAGCCCCAAGTCCTGATCACATGTCTCTAGGACCAAAACATCTGAAGATCTGCTGTGTGGCCAAAGGGGGTTTCCCTCTCTTCATATTGGCATCAGATTTCCAGGAAAACTGAAGTAATCCACTAGGATGAAGTACAGCAGCACCCTAACCAGAGAGGGACAGCTCAGTGGTCCATCTGTTTCTCCCAATCCTCTTTCCCAGTCAGAATGAAATGAAGAAATCCCAGAAAAGCAGCTGCACCCTGGACAATACATGGCTCTCCTAAAGTCACCCTCAGAGACTCGTGACTCTGGGTCTGCTCTTTAGAAAGCCAGAGAAGCTGGACTGGCCCAATCCTACCCAGAAACTCTCAGCTGCTGAGCTCCTCTACTAGAAATCACAGCTCAATTTCACCTCCTCCAGGAAGCTTCTTGTACCCTGCTCTGGACTCACTCTGCCTTCCCCAGAACCATTTATTTCACCAGGTTTTACACTGAGACCAAAGGCTAGCTTCCTTGTGCCTCTCTCTGGTCTCTCCATGTTCTCCGTTCTCTCCCAAGCAGCCTGCTCAGTCTTGCCAACATGTCTATGGGAACTGAAGAAATAACCCACAGGCATTGGTGTTACCACAACACTGGTGACATCACACAAAATACCAAGGACTCTCCAGGATAGAACAGAATCTGCATAGAATTAGGGTCACCTCCAGCAGCCCTAACTTATCCACTAACTAGCTCTTCTTCAGTTCATCAAAAGCCATGTTGCCCTTCTCAGGAGCCTTCCCAGAAACACAAGGGAAGACCTTCAGCACCTCCTCCTTACAAAGCCAGAGATCTCTTTCTGTTTCATTATAATATTTTCACTACTTCATGTATGGGAAGATGAAGACTCACTTCAAAACACATTCCAGGAAATGACTGACCCTTCTTGAGATCTCTAATCAATAACATGAGAAATAAAGGTTGCTAGGGAATTAAGTCAAGATGGTGGGTAGGAAAGATTGATCCTCTGATGTCAACAAGCACATTGTGAAAGATCCACAAGGCTGTTACAGTAGTGGATATAATGGGAATTTGTGGGTGTCCTGTCAGAACAAAGAAATGTCCCTTAGTTAATGAGAAAAATTTCCCTGAATCATCAGCACAATAAATTCCAGCCAACATGATATTAGCAAATGTGTGATCAACTAGTGACATGTCAGGCTGGAGATGATAAGAACTGGACTCTCCAGGTGATCCCTGAGACACAAGAGCAAACACTCCCAGGAAGAGTCATGGTCCATTCCTGCACTCAATTTTGAGGAAAGATGAATGGCTAGTGAGAGGCCAGACACAGGTATGTAAGTTTAAATGTGTCAGGTCATGGGGAGAGTATGTAGTGTGTCACTGCTATATTGCTTTACTTAGAGCTACACAAAGACTAATTCCTTGATCTGGAGCCACCTGTGACAATGCACATGCCCTTAAGAAGGAAAGGGGCACAGTCAGCTTAAAGACTACTCATCGGTACATGAGAAGGGTAGGCAAAGGACACAGGAGACATATGAGGGGTCTCTTGCCCGACACTTTTTCCAGAGCCTCTAAACACTTGTGAATTACCTGGCAGCCCTGAGATGAGGAGCTAGCACCATGTTCAGCCTGGATTGCAAATTCTTCAGAAGATTGGACTGTAGATTCAGGAGTGTACTTGGTGGTCCAAAGTACAAATGATTGATGTGGGGTAAACCATTTCAATTCAGACGTTATATCACACTGACAACCAAGTGAGACAAAGTTAAGTATCTCAGGAATTCCCTATCATAAAAGTCAAAGCACAGTACCTGCCCTATGCACCACCTCATCTCAGTCAAACCTGACCCACTGAAGGATGCTCAGGAAGTAACCGACAGATGAGTCTTTGTCCTAGCAGTTTCTCAAAGACCAGACGTGAGTCTCCCCTCTGTGGATGTCAGTTCTCCCATCTCTCTAGAGGAAGGTGGATGTCTCAGAAGTCAGCAAGTTTCCTCTGTCTCCCTAGACAATTGTGACCCAGGGGACAACCTCCTAAGGCTTATTCACAGCTACAGAGAATGTACTGTAGCTTCTGAGTCCACAACCAAGTGCTTTGAAAAACCAGAAGAACATTCCTAATGTCACACTCAGGTAGTGTATGGATGCCCACCTCACTTACTCTATGCTTCAGACTCTCATGTAAATGGAGAAGGCATGCAGGGGTAGAACATGGTCATCAGATTCACAAAGCCATCCTCACTGCCAGTCCAAGAGACCCAGAGCTGGCAGGATGGGGAGAGTATCAGTCCAGGTCCACTGAATCTAACAGCTCTCAGGCAGAACTGCAGACCTGTGTGCCATCAACAGTTGGTAACTCAGAAACCTCAGGGGTCATTTGAAGACAGAAGCACTTAGTGTTCCTGTCCTGCTAGTGGCTGTGATGTAAAGTATGAGAACCTCAGGCTTTGCCAGGGCGCTCTCCTTTCCCTATTATTACTGGCACACAACTAAAGGACTCCAGTGTGGCGGGGAGGGAACACAGTTAAGGTACAGAAATCTCATTAACTCCTCTGTGCCTCCTTCCTCACCCAGAGTGGAAGCAGATGGTACCCAGCAAAGCAGCTAAAGCCTTGTCAATTCCTGAATCTGCCACACTAACCATCATGGATCCTTGATCTGGGACTGCTCTTTAGAAACCCAGAGCAGGATAGGCCTATTCCTTTCCACAAGTTCCCAGCTCTTGAGCCCTAGCTCCTGAAGGCTCAAGCCCTTCACATCCAGAAAGCTGCCTAGCCCCTCCTGAACTCACTGTGTCTTCCCCAGCACCAGAGATTTCTCCATGTTTTCCAGTGAGACCTAGGGCCTGCTTCTTTCTTTCTTGCTCTGGTCTCTCCAAGCTGTGTGTTCTCTCTCTCAACTAGATGCCTCAGTCTTGACCACATCTCTGTGTGTGAACCTTACAGCACTGAACTAACGTCCTAACCTCACGTGGTGTTGCTACAATAGTAGTGACATCACAGGTCATTCGAAAAGCTCTCCAGGATACAGTAGAATTCCAGAGAAGAGACTGCTGATGTCATGGGGCACAGCCTTTGCTTCCTTGCTAATTCTTCCTCAGCTGACCAGAAGCTGAGGTTTCATTCCCAGGAATCTCTGCTGTGACACAGGGAAAGCCATTCAGCTCCTCCTCCTTCCAAAGCTAGAGATTTCTCTCTGCTTCATTAGCATCTTTTTACCATTTCACCCATGAGCAGTTGAAAGCTCCTTTATAAACACTGACAATAGTTGGCCCTTCCCATCCTATGGGGAAGCTACTCATTACCCCCACATTTCCAGAATACTCTTGAGTAGGAGCAGTAGCAAGTATTAATTGGAAGTATAGATGTGGAGGAAACAGATAGAAAATACAGGATAACCTCTAGAGGGCCTGGCTGTCTCTGCCCTAGGGTATTTAAAGGAACTCCAAGAGGTGGAGCAAAAGACCTCCCCCCAGCACAGCCAAGTGCAGACTATCTCAGGTACCTGCACTCAGACCTTTGGTCCAATCATCCTCTCTATGCAGACCTGCTGGTAAAGCCACTAGGAAACTGGAAATGGGCTCCAACACCATTCTAATATCCATACCCAATAATAGGAGAAATAAAGCATGCCAAGAATTGGTCAGGATGATGTAGAGGAGGAGAGTTTATTCTCCTGAAGTAAACTAGTGCCTAGAGAAGGGTAAGGTTAAGGGAAGTTGGCCATTGGAAATTTGTAAGTGAACTGATACCTTTTGAGACCCAAACACTCTAGAATGTCCTTTCTACATGCCTGCTGTATTAGTCAGGGCTCTGTAGCACAACAGAAGTTATAAAATGATTCTCTCCATATATTGAAAAGGGATTTGTTATAATGACTTACAAGCTGTACTCTGGCTAATCCAACAATGGCTGGCTATGAATGGAAAGTCCAAGAATCCAGTAGTTGCTCAGGCTACAAGTTTGGATATCTCAACTGTCTGAAGTCAATGTTGTAATCTCAAAAACTATGCTCTAATGCCAGTGAAGGAATGGATGCGCTAACAAGGTGGAAGAAGCAGAGAAAGAGGAAAAGCTTCCTTCTTCCAGGTCCTTCTATAGGCTTCCAGCAGAAAACATGGTCCAGATTACACATCGATTAAAGATCTGAATTAAAGGTGTGACTTCCTACCTCAAAGATCCAGACCAGAAATAGATCTTCCTATTTCAAATGAAGCAGAAATGACCCACAGCTGTGCCCTCTATTTTCTGGGTGTTAGTTGACCTTAGATGTAGTCACGTTGACAACCAAGAACAGCCATCACAGTTGTATTCTCCTCTTCACTGATACTCATGAACAAATGACTTAGAGAGTGAAAGGAAGGAGTGATGATGATCAAACATCTCATCTCAATCACCTGTAGATTTCATGTCATGATGATGTTCAGTGGCCTTTTTATAACCATGGATGGATAAAATAGGATGAAATACCAGTCTGTGGTTTCTTGGGTAGGAGGGATCAACTAGAAACCCAGTTACAAAAGAGTCAGGTCTATTTCTATAATTGAAGATTTGGAATCAAATTATTATGTCTGGTTCGAAAAGGGTCCAAGAGGCAGAAAATGGCTATTCCTTCCTTAAAGAAATAGGAAGAAAGCAAACACACTGGACCGCTCAGAAAGAATGGGGTGTCAGATGGAGCCTGTGAATTTGGACTTGAACTCCTCCAGGCAACATCTTGCTTACTCCATGCATTCTGAAAAAAGAAAAAACTCCTACTGATGATAGGAGAACCCCCTGAAGACGCCTGTGGGGTCTTCATTGTAAACAACAGCTAGTAGCCTCCTATTGTTTTCTAAGCAAAAATGATTTATTAAGATTTGATGCTGCTCTGGTGGTGAAAGAGCCAGGATTTGGAGACCGCAACAACAGGAAACAAATCATACTCCAGAGCTAACTCATATTCCAGTGCTCACCACTGGCACTATCATGATGAGCATGGGCACTGCAGTGTGTGCCACCAAGAATACTGGCTTTGTGCCTGGTGCTGCTTTAGAAGCTTGCAAGATCTATGGCTCTGAACATGGGATACAGCCTTCCCCAAATCATCAAGCAGAATGAGCTCATCCATTTCTTTAGAACATAAGCTTATAAGGGGCAGGACTTCTGATGGGAACTCCTCCACCAAAACACTGCAAGGATGGTCAAAGTCACTGGCAAACAACAACCACTCCCCATGTCCACCCTGCAGCCTCCAGAAGGGGATTCAATAATCAAATTTACCAACTTTTCCTTTGTGGCTTGTGTGTATTGTCACTCATTTCAAATAGAGTTACATTATCCAACATAAATTCTTTGAAATTATTTTTTATACATTTGAAATTTTACTTTGGACAATGAATTCTATTCATAGAGGGTCAATTTTCTTTGCAGTAAGCTGAGGCTTGTTTCCCCCTCTATGGCTTGCTGTGATGGCTAATCTTGGCTGTCTACTTGACACGTAGTTGAGGTTTGACATCTTCAGACTAGCTTGCAAGTATGCTTCTTGGGCATTTTTTGTTTGCTAATTGATGGAGCAGGGCTCAGTCCACTGTGATAGCGACATCCCCAGGCATGTGAGTCTGGGCCATAGAGGAAAGGTAGCTGAGCAGAACAGTGAACAGCATTCCTCTGTTTTCAAGCCCCTGCTTTGGTATCTTGCTTTGGCTTCCCTTGATGATGGACAGCAACCTGTGAGGTGAATAAACCCTTTACTTTCCCATATTGGCTTTTGGACTTTTATCAGAACAACAGAAAGCTAACTAGAACATTTGACATATTCTCAGGGCATGCTCTGATAGTCCATCCTTTTCTATGTTGCCTGTGTCCAATTTTTTCATCAATTACAAAGTTTGCAGACACTGCATCTGTTTCAATATCCAGTCTACCAATCACATCCACAGCTTGCTTAAATCTACTAAAGTATTTTTTATTTTTTATTATCATATGACATATTTCTCTCTAATATGGCATTCTCCCCTACTTCTTCCTCTTAAAAAGTACCTCTGGATGTTCCTGCCTTTTCCACTTTTAAATTATCCTTTGCCCCATAATAGAGCATTTTTTGTTAGATTATGAAGTTCCACAGAACAGGCAGATTTATTGTATTCACATTTCTTAATTCAATATTTATTACTTTAGTATTATCAATTTAGCCAAGTTGACCTTTTCTATTACCTACTTATCCACCAAGCTTTAAAAACTTCCATTCATTTAAGTCTTGAAGGTCTCTCAGAACAACAGCTTTAAGGGTCTTGAATATATTTAGATTCCTCCTGGGTACTTCTTAGCTGTTTTTATTAGTGGTGTGCTTTGAAAGTATGCTAATCCAAATGTCTGATACGTTTTAAACCTATTGTGAGTGGAATTGTTTCCCTGCTTTCTTTCTCAGTCGGTTTGTCATTGGTATACAGGAAGGCCACTGATTCTTCTGTGTTAGTTTTGCATTCTTCCACATTAATGAATGTATTTATCAGCCTTAAGGGAATTCTAATAATTTTTTCAGTTGTATTTGTTTAGAATCACATCATCTGCAAATAAGGACATTCTTACTTCCCCCTTTTCCTTTTGTATCTTCTTTAACTACTTCAGTTGTCTTATTGCTCTAGCTAAGAGTTCAAGAACTATATTGAATAGGAGTAGAAAGAGTGAATATCCTTTTCTTGTTCCTGAATTTATTGGAATTGTTTTGAGTTTTTTTTCTATTTAGCATGATGTTACCATGGGCTTGTTGTAAAATGACTTTATTATGTTGAAATATATGCTCTATATTCCGAGATTCTCCAAGACTTTCATCATGAATGGAGGTTGGATTTCTACAAAGGACTTTTTTCATCTACTCAGATGGTCTTGTAGTTTCTGTCTTTTATTGCTTTTATGTGGTGGAATAAATATGTTGATTTATGTATGTTGAATTATCCTTGCCAGTCTGGGGTGAAGACAACTTGATCATAGTAAATGATTATTTTTTGATGTGATCCTGAACTTGATTTGCAAGTATTCTATTGAGACTTTGGGTTTGATGAAATATGTTCATCAACATAATTGTCCTGTAATTCAATCTACCCATTCATCTATCTCTAGAGAATTTGTGTGTATATGTGCAACAGGGTAATTGTTGTGTAATTCTATCTATCCATCCATATAATTATCCATTACCTATATATCACTTATCTATCAATCTCTCTCTCTCTCTCTCTCTCTCTCTCTCTCTCTCTCTCTCATTCTACCTATCTATTTTTTTACCTTCCTACCTATCTGTGTATCTATCTGTCTCCAGCTCTCTACATCCATGTATTCCTGGCCTAAAGAAGAATTTAGATGAGATCTTTCTTTTTTTATTTTATAATTGTGGTTGTGAGTCTAGCTTTTAACAGCTGAGCCATCTCTCCAGACACTTTTTTTATTTTATGGGATAGTCTGAGGAGTGCTAGTTGTTCTTTAAATGTTGGTCAAACTGTACACTGAAACTGTCCTTCTTTAGGGTTCTTTTATTTGGGCAATTTTTAATTACTGCTTCTATATCATTAATTAGTATGGAACTATTTCAATTATTCATGTTATCTTGGTATAATTTTGGTGGATCACAGACATCTAGAAATTCATCAGTTTTTCAAAAAGATTTTTCCAGCTTGGTAGAATGTAAATTTTTAAAGGATTGAATTCCCTCCATGTCTCCTTTTTCCTCCTGTGTTTTATTATTTTTATTCTCCTCTTCCTATTGGTTAATTTGTCTAAAAGTGTGGTCATCTTGTTAATGTTTTCAAAGAACTGACTCTTTGTTTCAGTGTATCTTTATATTTTTCTTTTTATTTCACTGATTTCAGCCATATTTAATGGGACATTTGTATCATACCCTTTCCACAAGGTTCAAAGACCATCATGAAAGATGGGACAGAATGATTGTAGGAGCAAGAGGTCAGGGATGATTAGGGCAAACAGTGTCTTCTGGCCATGGCAGGACCACTGCACTCATGACTCACAGCACCTGTGGTCACTTATACAACATCAAGCTGGTCAACATTCAAGCATAGAGTGGGAAGGGTGCTTGAGCCTCTACTCCTGACTGATGACCTAAGGATGAACAATGGCTTCTGGAAGAGGGAGATTCAGCTTTCTTCAAGAGTCTGCCACTGGGCTTATTAAAACATAATTTAATTATGAAGATACAAAGTTGGGCATCACAGATTTGGGGTGAATTACTAGGAAAATTTGAAGAGTGTATATAATCAAAATGCATTCTATGAAATCTCAAAGAATAAGTAAAAAATATATTGAAGTATATTCATTAAATATTAATGTAAAGAATGTATAATTATATAGGGATCATTTATTAAATAACTTTAATGAATTCTATTAACTCCAATACATCTGTTGACTTGTGAGTTCACCCAAGGAACATTATTTCTTCTGCCACTGATAGTGATTTACTCCAAATGGCAGCCTACAAAATGGGAAAAGGATTTTGTTTTGTTTTGTTTTTTTTGAGATAGGGTTTCTCAGTGTAGTTTTGGTGCCTGTCTTGGAATTTGCTCTGTAGACCAGGCTAACCTCAAAATCACAACGATCTGCCTGACTCTGCCTCCATGAGTCTGGGATTAAAGTTGTGCACCACTACCACATGGCTGGGAAAAGGATTTTTATCAATTACATATACAATACAGGGCTAATATTCAAAATATGTAAAGAACTAAAAAAAACATGAATATCAGAAAAATGAATGACACAATTAAATATGTATTGCTGAAATTACTAAGGCCACTCCACGTAGTTAAAAGGAGATTTATTTAAAGGCGTAACTCACAAATGAAGGGGTAGGTAGATGATGGGTTCTGGAAGAGACGCAGCGCAATCCGGCGGTGTTCTCTGGAGAACTTTCCTCGGTCTACCTCTCGCGTCCAGGTCCAGGAAACAAGAGA
>CABHPH010147368.1:0-18438 GCA_902168325.1 Peromyscus nudipes
GTGAAAACAGTGATATAAACTCATGCGGTAAGGCTCAGTACATGACATTCACGTTTGAGACACTGCATGTTTAGTTACATGGATACTAATTATATTCATTAATACACCCATTTATATGGCACTGATATGAATTCTTGTAAAGGGAAGAGAAAATTTTAACACAACAATATGGAGGGAAAAACTAGACAGAGGACTAGATTGTTGCAAATCCTTTAGCCCTAGCCTCAGTGGCTCCTAGAGCTGACATGGGCAACAAATAGACAGAAGTATTAAAAACAGATTTCAGATGGCAAAACAAGAAAAAGACGCTTTCCAGAGTATTCTAGACCATATATTTAGCACATCATCTAGTTAATTTAATTTGCCAAATTGTATGATAAGTAGAAGTCACTAATGGGGTGCTTCACTATTTAACAACCTACAGTTCATGGCACTAATGGAGTGTTTTACCAGTTTGTAACTGCAAAAAAGGGGAGTAAATAATTAATGTTTCTCAAAAACTTACAAAACTGGGACATAATCAATTGAATGTTATTTGACAAAAGCACTGATTGAAATGATTATGGTCCAACTTGTAGAGTGGTTGATGGGGTAAATTTAAGGTATGTATGTAGAGTCATCTTGCTTGTAGAGTGTTTGTTTAGAAGCTCCTGGAACTGGAAAGTATGGACAACTTGTCCATGTAGCTCTATAGTCAAAATACAGGTGCTAAGATGGTCTTATCCAATTACTTATCCTTATGCTATACATCAGCTTATCAGAAACAAAATTTCACAGCAGTTGATTACATGCCTGAGTAGAATATAAGTCAAAGTCACACTTTGACACACTTTTAAGACCATGAGAAATCATGGTGCTGAAATTTGAACTTTTTCTTAAAATCTAAAATGAAATATGTAAGCAAATAAAATTACATATACAATTAGCTTCTCCTTGAACCACTCTTGTAGATAAAAGGTAGCAATTTTCCTGAGAAAATTGTGGTGGTTCATTCCTGGATTTCAACAGTGGAGATCCTTGGACTGAATACATTATCTACAATTTAAGCAGCACAGATGCCTAGGGACAACTCATTTATATAACTTAGAGATTATGAGAGTTATTTTAGACTACAAATTACTCATTAGAAATTACTGTGTAATGATAATATTGTTTTAGTTGCATGGATACACAGATATGAACTTACGTCATTTTTCTATAAAATAGTAATATTAATATTATTAGAAAAATATTCCTGTGCTTCTAATATCGATGATTATACAGACACTTCACTATTTAATACTGCAATTGAAAAGCATACTGAATTATCATTAGTAGATTTCATAAAGTATATAGAAATAGGTGGTGAAACAGCTGGAAAGATAGCTGTACAATGTTACCTTTTGAGGAGTCTTTGAATAAGTGATAAATATGCCATTTTACTGTATGTATTTATGCAATGAAATAGTATCAGAATTGTTCATAAAACCAAATGTCAATTAACTGAAAAATTAAAATATTTTGTTCCCTTCAGTACCAAATATTCATTAAAGATTTAATTTCTTATCTGAAATAAAATTTATTTACAATTCAATATTAGTAAAGTTTCTTTTGTATATCTCTCTTACCTATATAACTGGGCTTATATAGATTCTTAAGTAAAAAAGGGATTAAAAATGAAGACCTATACTAATCTATACTATGCTTCTAGGTTGTTAATTTAAGTGAATCCATATATGTCATGCTTGTTCTAACCTTGTATATCCGGATCAGTCATCTTTTGTATGTTACAAATCTTCTTCATCTTTAAGAGTGTAGAGATATTGGTGTATTTGAGTTTCTTGTACCTTGTAATGGCAATTAGATTGGTTATAAAAAGAAAACTAGAGTCTAAGATTTCCTAACAGTAAACCCAGAATACTCAGTAAGTGATATTTGTGGTTATACATATGCACATGTGTGAGAGCAAATATATGTGTCTGTGCATATGATTATATTGTTATGTGTGTAAAAGATACATGAATTGCAGACTGCAATGGCTTAGAAATACATCATTGCATAGTTTACTGTCTTAAGCTAGCAGATGAGATTAATAGAAAAAAATAGCTACTTCTATTCCATTAACAGGTCATGAGTTTAAAGAAGGTAGAGATAGTGAAGTTCAGAGACTAATATCTGAAATATAATAGAATCCTAATAAAGTTAGTTTTCAATGATGAATATGTAGAGCGACAACCTCAGCAAACCATGACCAAGGTGTCACATGTATTATACCTTAGCAAGCCATGACAAAGGCTCTACATACATTGTTCCTCAGCAAGCCACGGCCCAGCCTTCACATGCATTGTACCTCATCAAGCTAAGACCAAGCCTTCACGTACATCATACCTTAGCAAGTCATGACCAAGGCTTTACATACATTGTACCTCAGCAAGCCATGACCCAGGCTTCACATGCATTTTACCTCATCAAGCCATGATCAAGCCTTCACGTATGTTATACCTTAGCAAGTCATGACAAAGGCTCTACATACATTGTACCTCAGCAAGCCACGGGCAAGCCTCTATATGCATTGTACCTTAGCATTCAACTAGAGACTTCTATACATCGTATTCTTTTCTAAATTGCTAATTCTCTCATTAAATATTTACCCTTTCAAACTCTCAAATGATTATAAATATTTCTCAACAGTTTAACCTGCTTTCATTTCTGCTTAGTAGTCAATGGGCCCTCTGTTACAACTCTTTTTTAAACATTCCTTGATCAAATGGCATTGCCTCCTATTATGAAGAAATTGAGGCTGTTTTAAATTCTATTAACTACCTATTTTCTTCATACAAGTTTTTTCTTTCTCTTCTGTTTACATAAAATATACATGCTTCTTTTTAAGCTACGCATGTTCCTTCTGCTTATAACTGCCATGCCATGTTACTTCTCAGGTCCTGATCCATCAACTCACTGTACTTACTGGCCATGTCAGTGATTTTAAGGTACAATCATAAAATACCATAGTCTCATTCCTTTAAACAATTGACACTTTTGCTTTAGTCCACACTTGTGGTTCCAGAGACCAGTGGAGGTGTGTAATAAAAATGTAGACAGGCTCAGAGCGAGGTGAGAAGTCCTTCTTGCAAAACAAACACCAAACCAAAAACCTTGAAACAAAAGAAAACAAACAAATGAAAAAATTTCTTTTGTGGGATCTCACAAAAAATATAAAAACTACATAGACCTTTTTCTCTGCCTGTAAGGATACTGATTCCCATCAGTAGCTACCTAATCTAATCTAATACTACATATACACTAGATGAGCTCCTAACTGGGCTACCTGCATGATACTACCTACTTGGGAAGCGAAACTTCAACGTAACAACTCCAGGCATACAACCTTTAAGTCCAAAGCAACAATATTAACTTTATCTTTCCTGAACTTTTATAATAAATGCACAATAATGCTTGTTTCTTCTACATTAAAAATAAAAGGAACAAATTCCTCATTGATAATTAAGTTCTAGACAAGATACCTCTCTCCCAACTTTAGAAATAAAGTTTCAAGAAAACTGCTTTATCCTCACTGGTTTTACTTTCCCACTTGTTGTATTTTCATCC
The DNA here is from genome assembly GCA_902168325.1 of Peromyscus nudipes. Lineage (NCBI taxonomy): Eukaryota > Metazoa > Chordata > Mammalia > Rodentia > Cricetidae > Peromyscus > Peromyscus nudipes. The sequence continues at coordinate 3,589 of CABHPH010147368.1, forward strand.
ATCTGGCTTCACCATTTATCTCACTCTGAAACTGCCCTGATATAGTCCAACAGGACAGATGGTCCTCAGAGCATACACTGTGAGCTGGTGATGTTGAGAAAAATCTAACCAACACTTACTCTTTTACATTTTAAAGATAAGCGTGAAAAAGATCTGATTCAAAAACATTATATATAATCATTTTCTATTTCTCTGATTAAAACCCTGAAAAAATTAGACTCTTCAATATGTGTTTCAATTGCATGGGCCTAATGGTCACCCTGTATTATTTGTTTATTACTTTTAGCTCCTTGGTTGAAAAGTTACTTAAATGGAAGATAGCTATTTACAGATTTATCATACTATTCTAATTAAAAATAAGGATCAAACTATGAATTGTGATACACACTTATAATCCTAAAACTGGGGAAGCAGAAGCAGGCAGATTTCTGTATGCTTGAGGTCTTCCTGGTCTACTTAGTGAGTTTGATCAGTCAGAGCAAGCTACACAGATAGACTGCGTCAAAAACAACAAAAAAAAGAAGCAAAGATGTGTGTGTGTGTGTGTGTGTGTGTGCCTGTATAGAGAGAAGAGATGCCTCCTTGATCTAAAAATGCAAGAGTTTTTATGACAGTCTTGTCAATGAAGGCATATATCAGTTCTAAGAAAACAGTGGCAGAATCATCATTTAGAACACAGATATAAGTATTATCTGGTATTTTTATTATATACCTGTTTTAAATGCACATTTATGAAACATATTAAGGGTACGTACAAGCGCATGTAGAAACAGGGCCCTCACAATTTCTGAGATAATAATTTGGTACTGTATTTTTTGAAGAAAATGTGTCTGTAAATATCAAATGGCATACTATTTGACTTTGGATTTCATAGAATGAACTACTATGTAAGGTATTCTTTCAAAATAATGAAACCTCAAATCTAAAGTCATAGGTAGATGGTATGTTAAATAACTACACATAAAACAGCATACACCAAAACAGTTAAAGACTGTAGATGCAGTAGAAACCTAGATACCTGTAGACTGTAGATACCTAGATACAGAACAACTAGGAATCAGTGATTTTACAGAAAAAGAATGTTAAAGAATATAAAATTTATGAATCAGTATGTACAGAACAATTACAAAAATGTTAACTCAGTATCTCAACTTTTTTGTACAGAAAAGAAGATTCCAGAAGCAGTCATAACTGCTGGTCTTTTTAATTAATGATGAGATTATGAGTAATTTCCAGATTGTTTTACATAGTTGTTTATATAATTTTAAAATAAAATACAGCATGTTAGTGTGAGATCCTTATATGAGAAAATGCTAGGAGGGTTACTCATATGAAGTCATGAATTAACTTATGCAAATGAAGAAATTAATATAGTTAAGGGGTTGATTGTGAACCTGACCATAACACACAAGAAATCCTCTCATACTTGCTACTTCATTTTCCAAATCATGACATCTGAATTATAGTGGACATTTTAAAGATCTTCAGCACAAAATTAAGAATTGCAATTGGTTCCACAATTTTAAAGGCATTGAGTAAAGAATCTTTGCATTGAGTCGAGAACAAAGGCTGGTGTTGCAATAGGGTCTTCACAGAATTTTCTAACTTCTCTAACTATTGTTTTCTTGAGAGTCTCTGTGTACTCATAGCTTTCAGTTCTAAGAGGGACAGCACAGGTCCCCTTCCACTGGATGCTCATCTTTTGCTCCTCAGACTTAAGAAAGGTCAGTCGAAAAAGACCACTGTACTGCTGCTCCATCCATAGTGAACTTCTTGGTCAATGTGCCTGGGTGGCCTGTATATAGTTTGAATATGTGAAATATAGTATTTTAGTTTCCACATGTACAATTAATGTGAGAGGAAAATAATTATTAGAGAAATGGGTAGTGATTTTTTTAAATTTAACTTCCTTAATTTTAAACCTTGATTTATAGTAAATTATATTCAGCACACATATCCACTACAAGAAATCTATATACCTCAGCTATATACCCCAGTATTCATAGTTTATTTTTATGTAAAGGTTTAAATATTTATTGCAGTAATGTATTTTACAAATTTTCATAAGCATTAAACTTCCTGCATTACTATATCTATATATTGTCATATTATAATATTACCACTGACTCTAGAGTTCAGTAAGTTCATCAAATTTCCATTATATCAAAATTTAAACAGAAAAATTTAAAGATAATTGTTAGCTCTATTTTTCTTTGAGACAGGGTTTCTCTGTATAACAGTCCTAGTTGTCCTGGAACTTGCTTTGTAGACCAGGGTGGTCTTGAACTCATAGAGATTGACCTGCCTCTGCGTCCCAAGTACTGGGGTTAAAGGCATGCACAACCACCACCTGACAGTTGTTCGCTCTTTTAAAACAAAATGGCATTTCATATAGACTACATTACTTAATGATTTCACTTACTCTTCCAATTTTGCATGATTTGTTTGGGGGAAAATACTTTAGAAAATTTGCACTTTGTTTATCTGTAGAGATCTGTAGATGTAGCACAAATCTTAACAGGTCTTATTAATAAAAACAAACTTGGAGCTGGGTATTGGAGTGAATGCTGGAAGATCAGAGAAACAGAACAAGCCACAGCCACCTCACCTTGCCAATTCCTCAGGTGATCCTGTTTCCTCAGACTGGAAGCTTCTCAGTCCTCATCCAGAATGAATCTCAGCTGAACTGCTGCTCAAAAGCCTAAAAGCTTAACCAGGCCTCTATATCTAGTGGCTGTTCTATTCTCGGACCCCAGATAAGTTTATTAGAGTGTACAATATTTTGGGGAACACAATATCATCACATGTAGAGATATTGTTTTTCTCATAAATCTCCCCAGTTGCCAAAGTCAAAAACCCGTTTTATATAGGAGAGAGAGCCAAATATATTCATTTCTTTAAATTAAAGTTGTTAGTATTTCAATTTTTGTATGGGTGTTTTACCTTTGTGCATGTCTGTGAACAACATGCCTGCAGTCCCCACAGAGTCCAGAAAAAAGAATTAGATGCCTTGGAACTGGAGGTACAAACAAATTGTAGGCTGCCATGTGTGTGCTGGGAGCAAAACATTGGTTCTCTGGAAGAGCTGATGAGCCATGTCTTTAGCTTCCTAGAACCTCTTTCAATATCTATTGTGTGTGGGGTGGGGTGAGAGAATAAATTGCAGGAGTCTGTGGTGATATTTTGTTTGTGATCTCACAAATAAAGCTTGCCTGAAGATCAGGTGGAGCAAAACCTCTAATTAACCATAAAAGCCAGGCATTGGTGGTGTACCCCTTTAATCCCAGCGTTCGGGAGGCAGGGGCAAATTGATTTCTGTGAGTTCAAGACCACCTTGGGCTACACAAGATTTTTCCAGTCTAAAAGAGAAACAGAGCCAGGTAGTGTTAGTACATGTGTTTGATCCCAGCAATTGGGATCTCATGTCTTTAATCCCAGTACTAGGGAGGTGGAGACAGGAAGTTATTTGGCTGGGTGGAGAGAGGAATATAAGGCAGGAGAAGACAGGTTCAGGCTGAGGGGTTGGCTGGGTAAGAGGTGGAGGCTGTGGCTTGCTCTTTTGTCTCGCTAATCTTTCAGCATTTACCTCCTATCTGATTCTGGGTTTTTATTGTTAAGATTAATTAAGATTCATGCTACAGGAATCAGTTCTTAATTTGGGTACAGGGGATCAAATTCAGGTCCTCATGTAATTTTATCTGCTGAGTCATCTTACTGGTCCCACATTCTGTTTTTGTATATTTGTTTGAAGTTTAGATTATTTTTTAACTATTTTCTAAGATAATAAAGTTTAATCTGTACATTTTCCCAAAGTATTGCTTTTGTATGTTTATTTGCTTAATGTGATCAAAATTTTGAAAAGATGGAAAGACTACACTCAATTAAACAATTTAATAAGACCCACTCAACTGGAGGGAAACCATTTCTGGTACTGTAAAACTGGCCAATTTACTATCCAAGGCTAGTAAAATTATGGATCGTAACAGAGAATCCACTAGTATCCCTTTACTAAATCAGCAAACCCCTAACTACATTCTAAATATTTATCCTTATACCCACAGGTAAGTGTAGTATTCACCCCTCATCAAGGAAGTTTCTCCATGTAACAGATGGACACCATTGCAGAAAACCGCAACTAAGCAAAACGAAGAGTTGTGGCTCTCAGTCCCAATGGAAAGATCTACAAAACACCCTGCGCCTAAGGCTCAGGGAACACGGCAGAAGAAGGGAAGAAATCCTAAGAGCAGGGCCATCAGGGAGTTTTATGAACACAGACAACAACAATATACATGCCAAGATGGAGTGGAAAAGGTTATATGCCTTTAAATACTGAAGAGATACTAATCTACTCTATTTAAATGGAATCTAAATTTAATTCACACAGTAAAAAATTGAATGCACCATTGATATTATCAAGTTTTTTTGTTATTTTAATGGATTTTATAGTATTATAAGTATATTTATAATATTGATAGATATTTGAATTTTGGGTAGTAAATGGAATAAATTTGATTTAAGAAATATTGATTCTTATTCACTGTTTAAATGTTTATTCAAGATTTTGATGGACAAATATTAAAAGATAATCAGCTTCCACATCATTCAGATGTTTAAGACTTTCATTATTTTTGTATTTCATCTCATCAGTTTAAATTCAATATGACACTCAGTTTTTCAAGTTAAGAGAATACACAGTTTGTTCTTGCCGGGCGGTGGTGGCGCACGCCTTTAATCCCAGCACTCAGGAAGCAGAGCCAGGCAGATCTTTGTGAGTTCAAGGCCAGCCTGGTCTACAGAGCGAGATCCAGGAAAGGCACCAAAACTACACAGAGAAACCCTGTCTCAAAAAAAAAAAAAAAAAAAACAAAGGAGAAAAAAAAAACAAAAATAAAAGAGTACAGAGATTCTTGGATCCCAACAAATATGCATTTAAAACAATACTAATTTAGAATTGAAACAAATTAATTAAAAGGCTCAAAGGCTTTTACAGGCAAAGTACAATGTCTTCATTGCATCATGGTCTGTTAACAAGACTTGCAAACTCTTCTGTGGAACAATTTGTCTTGATTCACAAATGAATTGCCTTCTGCTGCATAAAGCACAGTATGATCTACCAGTGTGAAAGTGTATATGTAACAGTAGCACTGGTACCCTAATCTATCCCGTGTCCATCAGCATTATCACAAAATTGAAAAGTTCCAAAATGGCCAACATTTTGTAACTTACTTTAGTATTGCCATAAAAGCACCATCCAAAGAGAGAACACAATATAGTTTCCCTGAGTCCCTTTCAGGCAGAATAGCATAGAAATCAATAGTATCAGGAGGCAGACATCATGAATTTCATATGCACTTATTACAAAATGCTATCCTCCATAAGAGACTTCAGTATCTCTTTCATGTGTAAATGTGTAAGAGAGAGAAAAAATACAATTATGAGTAACTGATACACGATGTAAAGTTTTGTTGTGCAAAGGACCCTACTGTTTTAACATCAATTTTCTTCTTTCCCACTTAACCTCTGTTGTTTTTGCTAACAAAGATGATGAAAGGCACATTGGAAAACACAAAATATTAAAAACCTGAAAAATCTACATTAGAAAGATGCACTAAATATGTGATAAGCCTGTGGTACAAAGGTGTACAATACAGTGCATTCAAATATATAGATGTACAAAGGCACAGTGAATGGAATAACTCTTGATAAGTTATCGGAGCTTTAAAATGTTCACTGCATGACACAAGGGTCAGAAACTTTATTCCAGGCTTGGCTTTGCCCGTGGAGAGTCCTCTGCAATTGAGAAAAATGATCCATATAATATTTTAATGGTTATTTCCAAATCTTTATGGTATGATTTACCCAGAATCTAGTCAAAATTAGAAAAGCAGGCTAGCAACAAGTAGGTCAATGTTTTAGCCTGTCCAAAAGGACTAGCATTATTATGTTTATAATAATTGGACCAAATATAAAGGAAATAATTTAAACAACACTTTGATCTAAACTTCATATAAAAAACTACTGAGTAAAAATATTTCTTAGTGATTCAATTAGTTCAGCTTATAAGAGCAAAATAAGCTTCCTACACTATAGAAAATAATTACATTGATTTAGTAAATTTAAATGAAGCAAATTGAATAATGGTGTCTATAAAACACTTAGACATTCAATGAAAGTATATATTATGAAAAAATGCTAAAATTGAGCATTATCATATATGAATAAAAAGCTACTTTAATCTTGATAAGCAGTGCTGTACTGTAGTCATAAATGGACTTTGACAAATGAATTGAAGTCAGTGTGTTCCCTGTCTTTTTACGTTTATAATAAAGTAATTTTACCAGAAAAATGTTAAATAACTAAGTAATTTCACCCTAAAATTTATATTACATATAAATCATGATGTATTTCTCTATACAGGACTAGAAATTTTCAGTGTGCATTGTTACTCATGTGAACATTGTCATGATCAGTTCATGGGGTTAAAACGAGGTACTCCTTCAGATTATGAAGAGTCTCAAATAACTGACTCATGTAGAACTTGGAAACTGGATCTCCCAGGGAAAGACCAATATGCCACAGAATGGAATGTGTAGCTGCGATTGGTAATTGAAAAATGAAAATACTTTTTCAGCCTTACAAGATGGTTTCTGAAATAATTTTCGCATTATAGATGCCAACCCGGTGACCGATGAAAATGAGGTAATATTTCAGGGAGAAAAATAAACAGCAAAAATAAAGTATCCGCTCTGTTCTAGGCTGCCACCAGTTCTGGCAGGTTGGTGAGATTCTACATCTATGTCCTTGTGTTTTGCTCAATGCCATCATGAGCATCATGTGATAAATGTAGTTATGGCAATGTACTTTTATGTGTGTTAGCTGCTTAAAGCTAGGTAATGGTGTAGACTCTTATGGGCTGCCTAGGCTTCCTTTAGTTGACTGTCCTCAGACCTTCTACATTTCTAGCTTTGGGACTGGTAGAAGCTATGGATTATTAGTAAAATCCAAAATGAATGATGTAGTTGTTACAAGAGTGCTAGCTCAACCCCCAAAAAGGACATGGGAAGGATATTAACAAGAATAAGAATAGCAAAAAGTAAGCTGACTCCACACCTGTGACATTTTTTTCACAATTATCATTTCACAAATTTATCAGTCAATAAATCTTATAGATAGTATAAAACAAATGTGGCCTTTCTTTTATGTTTTCTGAGAACTTAAGTTCACAGTGAAATCTTCTGATTCTTTATTGGGACACATGCTGCTTTGTTACTCCAGGCTGCCTAATTCAGTCTCTCTGCATATACATTTTTGGATTTTCATATTGGCTATTCTTATCATTAATATGTTCTTGGAATTGACACCATTTTTACTAGGTTGTAAATAGCTTGATGACTTAAAAATCGATTCAGTACTATCTGTTGTATTTTACAGCATAATTTATGAGTTGTTCAAGAATTTCTGTGTGTACTTTGCTTAGATAACTGCTATTGAACATTTTTAAGCCTCGTTGTAATCAGGTAGTATCATGGTTTTAGATCTTGCTGAAGGTATATGAGAAGAAATGATGGGGACTTTCCTAGAACGGCTCTAGGGCCTAGTTGAGTGCCATTCCCTCATCTGAATGTTAAGAGTCGAGTGAAGGATTCTGAGACCTCTGATATGGCAGAGCCATGTGAGCTAAGCTGTGCCTCTGACACTTAGACAGAGATGGCTGCTTGCTTGCACTGTAATTTGTACTGAGAAAGGTACAAACTGAAGACTACTGAGCTAGCAGAGATGTGCACAAACTTTTAAGAATTTGGATTAGTCAAGCATTGTTGTAGGAACTTATTGCTAAAAAAATTGCTGTTCTGGGCTGGGCGGCGGTGGTATACACCTTTAATCCCAGCACTTGAGGACAGCCTGGTCTACAGAGCAAGATCCAGGACAGGCACCAAAACTACATGGAGAAACCTTGTCTTGATAAACCAAAAATAAATGAATCAAAATTGCTGTACTGTTATCCAACTATTTCAAAATATAGTTTCTACTTCATTAATTAATACTTTATAAAAATGATCTTGTAGAAATCTCCTAAAGTCTCTTGGAAGCTTTATTCTAGATGGCTTATTTTGTTATGAATGTTTTCTAATCAGGAATAAGATTTTTATATGCAATTGGATTTATTAATTACAAGGAGGGACATTGACATGTGTGACTAATAAGTTAAGAGACCAATTGTATTTCCTAAATTTGAGAAAATGTATGTTCAATTAAAATTTTAAAATAATTTCTTTATACTTATAATCTGAAGATTTAAAATGTAAGCAAAGCAGAATGATTATTCCTGTTGTATTTCTATACACTTTAATTACTTTTCCCAGTATGTATCTTGAATATAAAAGTAAATTGTTTCTAATATTACATTTTTAATCTTACAATTTTTGAAACACTGTGATAATATCATCACAGTTGAGCTGCATCTTTCATCATTGTATGTGGTTGGCACATTCAGTTGTACTTTAAATATGATTTATAGTATTCTGAATGATTGGAATGTTAAGTAAACACACTGGTGAAAAACAAAATTAGAATAAATGTACAGTTGTTTTTCATTCTATACTATAGTATAAATATTTATAGGTACTGTCTTTCTCCCTGTGATTTTCAAAGTCTTTAGATATTTACATAGACAGAATGCCATTGCATTGGTCTTTTTTATCAAGTTTTATTTCAAACAATTGCAAAAGCTAAATGCTTCAAAAGCTGAGGTTTTACCTCTCCATTAACTGTATATGGTGATAAAAATCTTCTGTCTTTGATTAATGTCAACTATTTTATAGGTTGCTGCTTTACAAAAAATAATAATCTCACAGCAAATTCAGAATTTTAAATAGGCAAATATGTCTGGGACATATGTCTTAGTGGTTTTATTGTTGTGAAGAGAGACACTATGACCATGACAACTCTTATAAAGGAAAAACATTTAGTTGGGGTGGATTACATTTTCAGAGGTTTAGTCCTTTACCATCATGGTGCGACATGGTGGTGTGCAGGCAGATATAGTGCTCTAGAAGTGGTCTGAGACACTGGCAGGTATCTTGAGCATATGTGATACCTCAAAGCCTGCCTCCACAGTGACACACTTCTGCTAACAAGACCAAACCTACTCCAACAAATCCACACTTTCTTTAGGGGCCATTTTCTTTCAAACCACCACAACATGTATTTCTAAAATACTGAGTGGAAAGGGAAATAATATTATGCAAAAATATTTATTTTATTCAGGAGCTCCATCATTTGTTTGTACATGTATGTGTGTAAGTGTGTGTGTGTGATAGTAGCTACAGCATGAAGTTCAGAAAGCAGGATAGGACAACTAATAATAACTTTACAATAGCATTTGGAGCAATGTTTGATGGTCAACTTTTCAAAGAATGATGTTCTAATGACTTCATTTTGATCAATAAATTGGATGAAAACACAACCTTTAGCATAACTTAACTGACTTTTAAACTTTTACTAAAGTTGTTATTTGACATTTTCCTTGTATATGTCATGTGTTCTGATGATCTCTTCTGTATGCTCTTTTAACTGCCTCTTACCCTGTCAATCACCTTCCTCCCTGAAGGTGCCCTTCCCATCGAAATGTCTTTTGAAAACCCTATTGTTGTGGATTATTATTTTAAAGTGTGTTTCACTTTTTCCTAATGCTTTCATTAACAACGCAAAGATGCACTTCATTTGTTCAATTAAGTAGAATTAACCTGCGAGCAGGAGGCCTAGTCAGCAAGTAGCTGACAGGAAGAGGTAGGGAGGAACCACATGTAGCTAGGGTTCTTAAGTGGGGTCTGAGAAGAAAGACACTGGGGGTTTTGGAAGATGCAAGCAAAAGCTTAGCTACTTGCTGTTCAGCCTCTCTGAGTGAGCAGAATTCCACCTCAACTCTGAATCTTGAATTCTTTAGAGGAATAGAGATCTAGATAAAGTTTCCTTAATAGTTTTGAAAGAATTGGTGCCTGAGGGAACAGAATTCTCTCAGGCTGCAGCCTTTGTGGCCAAACTGCTGTTGGTAGCAGCAGAGTTGCAGTCTCTGATTAGGACAGCAGTTGCTTAAGGGGAAGCCACTGTAGATAATAAAAAGCAGTCAACAACAACAACCTACTGGCATTATGATAAACTACTCTAAGAGATTATGCTAGTGTAGTCATGCATTGCTTATTACTTAACTTTTTTTGTAGAACATAAGAAAACCTAAGTTGAAAAATGGAGAAAGGAAATGGTTGAGAGCAATCTTGGACTGAGTGAAACTTTGTTTACCCTGGGTGATGTGTACGCACTATGCAGTTACAGTGGCTGGAGTCTTTTACGGTGGCTGGAGTCTTTCATTAGCGAACACACTTGCTGTGTCAATAAGATCCTATTGATTCTTTTCAACAGATAATACTTCTGATATTTTGGGGCTCAATTTTTGTGCAACCAACGTGGATGGTTAAAGTGCATAAATAATTTTGTGGGGATTTAAAATGTGTATTTACAATGTCGGCTCTCTTAAAGGAGAGTCATTCACAATTAAGTTTTTGACATAATATGTAATTTTACTACTATATCTTTTTAATAATATGCAACTACCAAGACTCAAGCTTGTTAATCCAATGAATATAGAACTGTGAATTTGAACAACAAATAATGATAATATTACACCTGTTTGTTCTAATATACATCTCAATCATTTAGGTAGTCAATAAATGTTTAAAGGTATGCCGGGTGGTGGTGGCACACACCTTTAATCCCAGCACTCAGGAAGCAGAGCTAGGCAGATCTCTGTGAGTTCAAGGCCAGTCTGGTCTACACAGCAAGATCCAGGACAGGCACTAAAACTACACAGAGAAATCCCATCTTGAAAGGAAAAAAAGTTTAAAGGTCGTCAGTAGGCTCTTGCAGCAGCTCTATTACCCTTTGCAGTATTTTATGTGTTTGAATTATTGGCAAGGACCTTTTGAAGTTCTAGATTCAAAACTTCAGATTTTAGTATAGAGCAGTAGTAACTGTAGAAACCAAGAAAGTATGAAGGGACCATGGAATGGGGGAGGTGGACAGGACTTGAGAGGCAAAGAAGAGGAGGATACTGGTGATACGAAGTAGGAGATGGAAAAACAGGCAAGAGGATGCTCTCAATTAATAGAGGATAGGGGAGACAAATAATACTAAGACTGTTTGAACAATACTCAAGTACTCTCATGATTTTATATTCAACTAAAATGATATACAATATATAAGTGGTATGTGTGTGTGTGTGTGTGTGTGTGTGTGTGTGTGTGTTTGTATGCGCACGCGCACATGTGTATCTGTTTTGGAAGTTAGGCTGACAATGATCTCAACAGGAACAAAAAACCAACAACCCCCCAGTACCAGGAATGAAAAACCTCCTTTTGAATAGTTGATCAGGGTATACCAAGTGATTCCTTAAACAGTGTAGACCATTGCTGTTGTCCTTAGTTGCCTCTCAGATATTGAAGGTAAGTCCCTGTTGCTGAAGACACAGTATACTGAGGACATGAGACATGAGTTATGCAAGTTGGATCTAATCTGAAAGGCTCCTTTCTGCTCTCAGTCTGCACAGTACCAGAAAATAGTATACAAGCTGTCAAGGGAGGGGAGCAATTAAAGGTCCTACCAAGGTGTGATACCTATGAACCACAACAGTGACCAGCATGGCCAGATAATGTGAAGATACAGTAAGTAGCAGTCATACATTGGTGGTCTAATTTGGAACTACAGCTCATTTAAAAGTTGGAAAATCATGCCTTATACTAGAAACATAGCCAGCTTCCCAGGGCTAGTGAGGACATGGACATCAGAAAATATTCTTCTACTGCCACTTAGCTAGACCACATAATTCCTAACTCTATTCTAAATCTTATACTTATACATACAGATAAGTATAGCTACCAGCAGTACATATGGTAATCTGCTCAGAAACCATCATTTTTATCACCCCTGTTACTGAGAAATTCCTTACTATAAAGCAGCATTTAAAACTATCTCCTTCACCATTTCCTGGTTTTCTCCACTACAAAATGTGAGTTTCTTAGTCTTTCTAATCCCCGTGTGTTGCAAAGATTAAAGTTTTAGAAAGAAAGAAGCATAGATAGCTAAATACATTCAGCATAAACCTCTGGAGGGATAAATATCCACAGACAATTTATTCTCAATTTTAGTTCTGTCCAGTGGTATTTAAGTACAGAGTCTTTTTAATAATCAGAATCTGAAATCATGATTACATAGTATTTTATGTCACAATGAAAATGATAAAAACATCTCCAATACTTGGAGCAGAAAACTTACCTGATTTAGAATACTTGAGTACTGAATGGCCTGCACAGCTAGAGGTGTGGAAACGCAACAGTGTAAACAGAACAGAAAGGTCCCTTTTCTCTTGACATCTGTTACAGCCACTGTTACTAATTTTGTAACCATTTCAACAGCAGGGATGATTTAAACTTCCATTTTATATTGCACCAAATAATTTAAGAAATGATTAATGAGATTTTTAATTATAGATTGAGTTTCTCTTAAAACAATTTGTGCATTGCAGCTGGCAAAGATCAAGCTTTAATTATATAGAGGTGAGACTCTGCAGTAAAGCCAAACATGTGCATTTGGGGAGCCTGGGTGTGTTCCATGCCTGGCTCACCTTAAGACATGACTACACACTTCCGTTTCTTAGAGTCCAATACTAATGAGTTTGTGGTCACATTTTCACTCTCCATATGTGACTGTTAGCTTCATCCTAGTACAGTGTTACATATTGGTTTGGAAAACTTGGGCTGTCATCCCAGATATCCATTCGTGTTCCAAAGAGTTTTGGAAACACACACGCACATATCACCACCACCACCACCACCACCATGAACAACAACAGTAACAACAACAACAGCAACAAATGAATGAAGATTCATTATAAAATAAAAATGACTGCTGATTTCTTGAGTGTGGAGGCAAGAAGGTTTAACCTTTAGAATCAATTTGATCATTCTTCAAAACTACACACTCATCCATTTGACTCGATTTCTTTTCCTTTTGCTTTAACTGTAATTACTTCAGAAAGGTGACACAGCGGAAATAACTCTGGGGTAGAACTGTGAACCTTAATTTTATTTTCATCTCTTTCACAAAGTAGATTATGACCTCAAACTGGTATCTCATTAGTCTACGTGAATTATCTTTCTCTAGAAAGTTCTGGAATTGCATTAGATAATTGCCCACAAGGCAAGATCTACATAACACTATCACTCTAAATGCCAGATATTGGACATATCACTTGATGATAAAGGTGCCAGATGGGAATGAGACTTGATGTAGCTTAAAAACTTGAACTGTGTCTCAGGCAGATGGCTGTTAGTTGTTAGTTGTCAGGATATCTTGTTGAGCAAAAAATGTACTCCCCTGGACTAGCAGGTGCTTCCGTTTGTAGCCCCAGTTTTACAGTTCTGTTACTTGCAGGAAAGTACATCATGGCCATCAAGCCAGAGGGAGAAGCACAGGATGCTGGTGTTGATGAATTTGCTCACTAACTATGTTTCTCCAGTTGATCTCTGCAGACTGTTGCCCTAGGCCTTCTGTGAAGACATTCATTCCTGTCAAGTCTTAAAAATTATTTCTCATCATAGCCATAGACTCATTTTCAGTTTTATAACACAGAATAAGGGTCAGGAGTAAGAAATATTCCTACTTAAAATGACTTCTTATTTTACTCAATGAAATATTTTTGAAATGAAAGGTTGGTGTGAAAACTTCTGGTGAATGTGCAAACACACATTTACACACACACAAACACACACATGCACTCAAGAATGCACATACATACAAGCATGTACATGCACACAGATACAGAGGCATACATACAGACTCATACACACATGCACAGACAGCGTACATGAATGCACACACATAAACACACACATATACATGGTTGTGAACATGCATATGGAAAAGTTCCTGTTGGATAATTCAATGAAGAAGAAAACTGCAGTGAACCAAAGTCCACAGTAGAAAATGCAGTGTTTGTTTTAACAAATGTCCCCTGAAAAGAAATAACTAAGTTTTAAAATAAGCCCTTCTTGAGGAATCAAATTATTACACTTCCCAAGTAAAACAGAGCTTACTTTACAATTTACCGAATAATTATGTTGAGAGATCCAGAGAGGAAAGTTTTTATTTATAAATGAACAGATGCCTGTTCTTTTTTGTGGGAAATGGCCAAAGTCAGTGGTCCACAGACTAGTGACATTGTATATTGACAAATATTTCATTTGCTTGGATTGGCATGTATGTACTTGTATATGTGGACACATAAAGATAGACTAAATGTAACTGGTAGTCTATTACATTTCTTATTTATACTCCATCTATTCTTGTTCATGTAAATATGTGATAGTGATCCTATGTGGATTTATATAACTGGCCTTTTGATTTTAGAAACTTTGCAGTTATTTATAATTAAGACTAATTCTATCCACACAAAGAAAAATAATATGATGCTTTTAAGACTCATAGGGATTTGGAATTTGCATATTGCATACATTTGAAGAAAATGAAAAATGATGAGACTACACCCTACTTGGTAATGAAGAAGGTCCCCATTCAACTGAGCAAATATTCAGAGCAGGGTTCCCAGTTTCTGATATAGTGTATGTTGATGATGACTGTGTTATGGAAATAAAAGAGTTTATAAAAGACAAAATGTCAACTTTTCAGGACAGGAAACATGAAAAGCACAGCAAAGCCCTGTCTTTGCCATTCCTCCCAGCACTTTCTTCTACACAGAGGCACAAACTGAGCAGGAAGATATTCACGAGTGCTGTCTCA
>CABHPH010147369.1:0-28944 GCA_902168325.1 Peromyscus nudipes
TGGTTATGGAGAGAAACCAAAAGTCTTGGTAATAGCCTGTGGAAATTGGGGTTTTTTCACAGGGCCCCTTTGGCCAAAGAATCAACAATATGTAATTCATTTCTGGCACTGAATGTTTTACTTGGTAGCATAAAATGTCTAGCTAGGGCACTATCTCCATCTAGGTTCCTTTTGTACTTGTATATATTTTAGGAAGCTTTTTACAGTGGTCGGTTTCCACACGGCTTTTTAAATGCCTTATAGTGTTAGCTGTCCCTCCTCGCACCCTTCCTCTACCATGTCCTCACCACCACTCTCCCCATTCATCCTTCTGTTCTGGTCTCACCTTTCTCTCTTTATAACTATACACTCTATTTCCCCTTCCTATTTTTCACTGAAACTATCCATGCCATCAATATTTTCCACATCAATTTTGCAGATCTGTCACTGGTTGAGGTAGAAGCTTTGCTGCTTCAGAACCACTGTTCTTGAATTACTGCACCCACATTTTATTTTGACTGGGTCACAAGTATGTTTATCTCTGGATGAAGGAGAGAAGCACACAGATATCTGCTGTATGCTTTCTGAAGAAGACCAATACAACGAAAGAACTGTCCAGAGCCCAGATAAGGCTAGCATCAACCAACATAGAAAAGAATATTGCAAAGAAAAGGAGCCAGAATTTGCAAACCACCAAAGCAAAACTTAAAACATAATGAGCTGTATCCCATTCACAAAGTATGTTTCCCCACTTCCCCTTATAATCCACAGGGTGTAAACATTAACCTCCATGGAGTGATCAAGAGCAGGAAAGCAAAACAAAACTCATTCTTCCAGAGAATTGCTTCTACACCTCAGACTTCAATTAAGTCTCTGGCTTCATCAAGACATTCAAACTAAGGTGTGTACCTTATGCTTTACAAATTCTCTCTCTCTCTCCCCACTGCCCCCCCAGTGTGTGTGCATGTGATTGTGTGTGTGTGTGTGTGTGTGTGTGTGTGTGGTGTAAATATTGATAGGCTACTGAGATTTGGGGATACAGGGATATGAGCTTCTGAATGTGCTACCGAAGGCTGGGACTGGCAAGTACCAGCTTGGAGGTGAGAATCCACGGGCTTGAGTCCTGACTGCCAGTGATCTACTGTGGACACAGAAATGCTAGATATAGCATGCTGTCAGTTCCTTAGCTGAGAAAAACAACACAGCACTCATGATTGCTGAGTTTAGGGGCCACTCCTTATCCTCCGTGATTGGCACTGATTGGCGCCCAGTGAGTGGCTGACATTTGGTCAAAAATTATATTAGCATGAAAATGATGGAGTTGGGAACACTGTGAAGATACATGAGAAGGCTCATAGAAGAAGAGATAGTCATGCTAAGCAGATAAAGGAAGGACAGGACTCTGGGGGATATAAACAAACAAACAAACCAAAACCTTTCACAGCAGACTCCAGCCAACTACCAGGAGGCCCCCAGTGAGGAGAATCCATGGCATCAGTGCCCTTTCCTCTAGTAAACCTTCCAACGTTACGCTCTTAAACAGCCCGGTACCTGATGCTTCTGATATAGCAGCCTGTACGCACGGCCTCCTCCATCTGTCCCAGACCACATCAAGGGTGGGTGGGGGAAGAAAACCGGTAGACTAAGACTTGAAGTCTGGATAGGGGTGGCCCTTTGTCAATGTTGCTCAGTCCCACCTCCACTTGGCTGTTACTTATCCACCTGCCAGAGTAAACCTTTGCCCTCCTCTGAATTTGCCTTCTGTGGTAGCGGAAGAGTGAAGATTGTTGCTGTGGTTGGAATGAGAAGGAAGGAGGGAGGGAGCGTCACCCCTCACATACGATCACAGTCCGCATCTTGGAAAGGGCTTTCTTCCCTTGTCTTTGTCTCCATATAGTTTGTGATATCTGCAGTTGTTGGACAAAATGTTGGACAAAATTATTATTTTCATTGCTCTTTTATAAGTGGAAATAAAAACAGATGAGATCTAGCTGGGACACACCCATGTGCAACCAGAAGTGTACACACACAGTGATGAACTAGTCTAAACAGTTTCTTTGTGGTGTCTTAGTTAGATGTCTACGCAGGTTGTTTCTGTGTTTTTAATTTTCACTTGAGCTCCATGAACATCTGTATTTCTTGTTTTGGAAGGGGACGGCATATGGCACACGTGCAGAAGTCACTAGGCTGAGTGACAGGAGCTTTCACATTCAGGACAATAGCCAAGGGAGGTCAAGAGGTACATTCCTCTCCCACTACAAGGATCCCACCTGCAGATGCGTGGTAACCTCAGCTGTGAATCTTCTCATTGTTTCTAGCTGAACCCAAATGCCAAAAGCACAGCCTAGTTTTCTAATTTGAAGAAAGCCACCCAGCACACAAAACCCTTCACTGGAGTCTTCTCATGGAAAGCAAATATTCTGCTGACACAGGGATCATGCTGCGTCCAACCCTGCCATCTCTCTTCAAGGACTCCCCAGCAACTGGAAACCATGAAGGACAGTAGGGGGTGAGAGAATGTTTTCTTCAGCCACCGTATACATTTTGCCATCAGCCATGCCATGAGTTTTGGTGTTTAAACATGGAAACAAAAGAAATGTGCTATTTGAAAACACAAAGATCTGTATTCTTTCTCACCCAGATGTATAAAATTTGGGATTACATATCTTATTCCTTGCTAAAATATGGAAATTCATTTAGAGATTGAGAGAGAAAAGAAGGCAACACAAGCTACTGTGTGAGGAAGCGTTCGGCTAGGATACACGCGTGCCCCCTTTCCGTGGCCTGCTGACTCGCTTGTGATAGTTCACAGAGGGAGAATGCCTTTAAATATCATCTAACTAATAATATACCACACGAGCCCCGCCTTGGCAGGGAACATTTTTTTTTTGCACAAGTCCTCTTTGTCAATCAAATGCTGCCATGAAATAGTCTGAGTAAGCGTAGTAACAGAAGTCACACCATTTTGTCATTGCATACCACAGACGCTGTGATGTCAACCAATCTGTCAGCATTTAAATGAGGCATTTGGAGAAAAAAGTCACACACAGCATAAATGTGGCTAATGCCACCAGGCTATAAACTGTGCTCTGATGAGCATTTAATGTACCTGTGTTCTCAAAGCTGGTCCCCTGCTGGCTCTTTTACCGAAGCGAGATTAATTTCCCAGAACTACCTGTGTAGGGAAGATGACATTCCCTTTTAAGAATACAGGCAAGAACTCTCTTTCCTCTTAATACCTATAGATAGGGCTTTTTCAGGTAAAATTGGCTTCCGGGACTATGAACCATCTGTTTGTTTGCTTGCTTGTTGGGCTAGGCTCTCATTACGTAGCCCAGGCTGTCCCTGAACTCAAAATCCTTCTGCCTCAATTTCTCCATACAAGGCTGGATGGCAGGCATGTACTACCGTGCCTGGCCGTGCAGGTTTGTAAGCAAGTGGATTCGTATTTTAAAAGAAGTGGAGACCAAACAGACCTGGGATTTGAGAGCAGGCGAACTGTGACCCACAGAGATGGCAGGGGGGACCTCTCCTGAGCCCTTCCAGCTCTGCTTCTTCTATAGAACAGAAATAATTGTGCCAGTCTCAGGAATGAAAGGGATCCTGAATCCCTTCACCTCACTGATGATGTAGACGATGCTGAGAAATAAAACTGGTGCCTAGAGAGGAGTCTCATCAAGATTGCTTTCCTCACTTGGATCCACTCTGTCCCACTTTTACCATTTCCCCTCTTTAAAGCATGAGTTTTGCCTTGTTATCAACTTTTACCACAGCTTCCTCCAATTGAGGCAAACTGGAAGAATGTGAATAATGAGACCTGAAGCCCGGAAGAGTGATCGTGGCGATGCTGTCCCTCAGAGTTCTGACTCTCTGGGGGATACACATTTTTCATGATAGGTTAGTCCTTGGCTAGAATTCCTGAGGAGAGAATTTGAGTACAGCTAAGAACACCAAAGCCTGCAATGGCCATGTGGGTAGGGGTGAGACCAGGAGAGGCATGTGGCCACTGCAATGCCTCTGCAGTCATGCCATATGGGGGAACGTTTGCTCCTGGAGTCAGGCTGGATCTGCCAATATGGAGGATTGAAATGAGTGAGATTTCATCTGCACAGTTGAATCACAGCTGAAAGTAACTGTTCCACCAGATGGACTGGGAAGCTGCAGCATTTGCCTCTGAGGTCTCTGAATTTTAAAAGCCCTTCAAGATCAGAGCAAGGGGGCTAGAGGAACCCCAAGGAGCCCATCAGCCACCACCCAGAGCCTGTCAGTACCTCACACTGGCTCAGGCCACATTTCCAACTGCTGGTGCTGGACTTACAGCCTGCTAAGGTTTGGACAAAAGTCTCCCAAAGACCTATGTGCTAACGACTTGGTTCCTAGCCCATGGTTCAGTCAGGAGATGATGCTGGAGCCTCGAGAAAGTTGTTAGTGGTTGGAGTTGTGCTCTTGAGGGGATAGTGGGACCTGGAAATGCCCCTATCCTTCACATTCCAGCCATGGAGCAAGCAGCTTCCTCTACTAGGCACTCACATCCCCATAAGTCACATCTCCACAGGGCCAAAAGCACTCAGGGACAGTCAACCACTCAACCATGGGCTAAACCTCCAATCTGTGCCTAAGCAAACAATTCCTCTTTTAAGTCAGTTGTCTCCAGTATTTGTTATAAGTGGGAAGAGCTGGCTAACATAGAGCTGGCCAGGACCAGAGCTAGCAGATGGAGAAAAACAAAAGCCCTGGTTGCAGAAAAGTGGGTACCATCAAGGGGACGTGAGACTCAAATATTGAAGAGTTTAATGCACATTTCAAGGTCTCTGATAAGAAATAAGGAGCATATGGTTGGAATCATTGAATTTAGAACCCACTAGAGAATCAGGGGGCTGATACCTTGAGTGTTAGGGCTGTGTATATAGGGCTTACACAGAGTCTAAGTGCGCACACACACATACACACACACACACATACACACATACATACACACACACACACCTGCACTGAGTGTGGGCAGGATGCATGCATTGTCACTGCATAGATAGGGTACAGAATCCAGGGTGAGTACAGGTAACTTAGACCACAAAGCGCCGAAGAGAGAACACCTTCAACTCCAAGGCATCATGCCTCAGGCTGGTCACCAATGAGGATGAACAGTTGGTTGGCTATGGGCTGAGAATGATGGCAAAGGCCAGCTGTTCAGGGAAAGGAAGTTCTTCAGGAACAGGTGCCAAGCCATCTGTGGTGGAGCGAGACAGATGCCTCATTGAGCTCATGGCAGCTCACGATGCTGCCTGCCTCTTTCTCCCAACAGGGGCTTGATGGAGCGGGATAGGAAAAGCAGGAAGTGTCTTCGGAAGCTGAGTAAGAGTACACACCCAAGGAGATGTACCATCAGAGACAAAGACTGGCTGTCTTGAAGAGGGGACTGCTTGAAACTGAATGCCAGTGAAAAGCAACATGGATACACAGCAGGACAGTCAGGGGTGGCCGAGGTAGGCCACTCCCCAGACACAGCTGGATGTTCACTTGGAAGTGTGCTGGATACAAACTGGGGTTTAGGAAACTCCACTCTAACCTAGATAAGATAGAATAACTCTCCCTAAATTTAGGGAAAAGGGCCTTGTTTGTCCATCTGTCTCTCCACCAACATGAGGCCCACACATAGTTCAGTCTGTGATCACAATCTCACTTCACAGGCAAGAAAAAAATCTAAGGAAAGCAGAAAGAGAGAGCCTGGGGCACTTGCTCATCTAAACACAGTTAGTGAGGACTCAGCCTGGTGAGGGGCTGGCACAGCCGAGCATGTAAAATCTGTGCATTGGCCAAGGTCTGCAGTACCCGGGCTCACACACTACATATGAAGGCTGTCAATGACACAGTCTGGGTCGTGCGTCAGACTCTACCCATATATGTCTGTGCCTCTCATTGAAAGTATGACTGGCTATATATCACAACAAGTGATATATTCTCATACATCACTAAGAGGACTTAATAAAAGTTTTACTTAATTTTAGTTTAAAAGTAAACTTTGGCCGGGTGTGGTGGCGCATGCCTTTAATCCCAGCACTCGGGAGGCAGAGCCAGGCGAATCTCTGTGAGTTCAAGGCCATCCTGGGCTACCAAGTGAGTTCCAGGAAAGGCGCAAAGCTACACAGAGAAACCCTATCTCGAAAAAAAAAAAAAAAAAAAAAAAGGAAACTTTGGTCCAGGTGACTCCAAAGACAGTGCACCTATAGATGGATGTTGTGTTACTTTCTCTGGGCAGATGTGAACAAGCCTCCGTTTCCCTTACAGCACTGACAACAGACCAAAGAAAGTCCAGATTAGCGAACCAATAAGTCGACTGGAGTAATTTATAGAGCAGGGGTGTCTCAGAGGCAGCATTATCGCTGGTGAGGGCAGCGACTCTAAGGCTCCCTCCACAGTTTTCAGGCAGCATTGCCTAGCTGCCCATCAAACCAGTTCCTCTAGCAAGAGAGTCTCCTGTCCTCAGCAACTGTTCCTATAACCTTGTATGGAAAGGGTAGGTCATGAATCCTGTATGTTTCAGGTGATTCCTAAGACTTGTAAGTTTTATCTTCTTTGCTGGAGCCTGCAACTTTTGTTAACTTCTTGTCTCTCTATGAGCCTCTCTCATGTAGGAAAGGCTTCAATTTAGAAAAAAGAACTATGCAACACTGAGCACAGGGGCCTGGAGGGGTGAGGTATTCTACTTACAACAGCCCTTTCTTAAGCCACACCTCAAAAGGATCACCATAGCAACTGTTTGCAGGGTCATGCAGTGTAGGAGAGGCATACAACACCTTCATCCACATTGTGTGCACCATGATGAGTCACAAGTTACCTCTCTGCCCTCTGATGTCATGAACGGAAGTCACAACTGAGCCTGGAGAGATGTGGCCACTGGACCCAGACTCTGCAGGAGCCAGTGTCCCTCTAGCCCAGCTTAGTCTCCAAGCAGGGGTCATGGGGAGATGACCCCTAAATATTGTCATGGTTCTAGTTTTTCTAGAAAACACCTACCTAGTTTCCTGGATGCTCTTAGGTCTTATCATACACACTCGTGGGAATTAGTATTGTATCAAAACAAGATATTCTTAGAAAAGTTTTCATCCTAAACACACACTGTATATAAAAATATTTCCACCCATGTGTTGTGCTTTTTTAATTAGGAAAGCTGATTTGTAATTGTAGAGTCAAAATATTTTTCAAAAGAATCCCCCAGTCATAGTGATGCACAGAAGGGTGGTCTGTTAGGAAGGTTACCGACATTTCATGTTAAATAAAATTTTGTTTAAAAATATCCTAAGCCCTAAAAAAAAAAACCTTTCCATTTCATTAACTCATAACCCCAAAGAAAATAAGTGAGAAATCTCACAAATCTAAAGGTCTGTCCTATAAGGAGGCAGTCCCTAGAGGGACTCTGTGCTTTCCTAACTTCTGTGTTCCAACCTGGACAACTCCTGGTTATTTCAGAGTGTGATCTGAGCCCACCATCCCAACTGTTCCCAGTCACTTCACATCAGCACCTCTCCCCACCCATCTCCAAGACACAGCACACCCACAGCGCACACACAGCACACACACAGCACCTATTCTCTGCTTCATAAGCCACTGTCAGGAAGGCAATACCTTAGGCAGACTTCCACACCTTTCTCTCCTACTGGATGCTTCCTCTACTTTTTCAGTCCTGACCCAGCTGCAGAGCCTGTAGGTGGGGGGCTGGCAGGAGAGGACCCTGCCCACACACCACTGTGTGTGCTGAAGTGACATTTGGGATCCCAGTAAGATGATGTACATTCTCTTTACTGATTGATGATGTTAAACAAAACAAAGCCCTTGGGTGTGGATAGCTGTGAACGCAATGTGGATAGGGAGATGGTACCCAGCCTGACTTGGTGTAAGTGACCAGGGCAGCAGCCTTGTGCTGCTCTAGAACAGAATGGGTTGGAGACCCACTCTCCCTCTCCCTCCACAAGCTGTTCTTGTAACAAGCATAAGCACCAATGCTCGACAAGAGCAGCAATTCAACATGCCTACCTAAATATTGCAGAAAGCCTCACACTGTGAAAACGCAAATTTCCCCCATCTCCGTATGCTACCTGCGGTGTGCCTAAATCCTCTGAAGCAAGCTGCAGTCACGTGACAAGGCAGGTGGGGATTGGAAGGAGCTGGCTCCTGGCCTATTTGCCTGAGGATTTAAGAGCTCCCAGGGAGAAGTCCTGAAGGAGGAAGGAGCCAGACATAAACCATTTTGAAGGAGAGGGCAAGCGATTCTGAAGCCTGTGCCATGCCACAAGGATTTATACCTCTGCCTGATACCTGGCTGGAGCCACGGGCTACATAAAAATTGCAATTGCTTCTTCCAAATCCAGGCATCAAGCTGCAGGTGGGTAGGAAGGGCCTGGGTGTGGCGGCACCCTGGGCCCCTCCACATACTTTGCAGAAGAGCATAGCTGCTTGTATGTCCTCTGTGTCCCACAGCACAGGGTCGAGCTGTAGTGGGTAGCCATTCCAGCTTTGACCTGGAAGTTCCAACCCCCACTGAGGCTTCGGTAACTGTCATGCCTACAAGGTGGGCCGAGAGAGGGCCCTGAAGACCGGAGATCCAGATGCGCCAGCTCTCTTGGTTCCTGGACCCTGGACACTGGAGGAAGACCGAGCAGAGTTCCCCAGAGAACACCGCTGGACTGTGCTACACTTTTCCCAGACCCTGTAACCTACCTATCCCTTCACTTGTAAGTTGCCCCACAAAATAAACCTCCCTTTTAACTACGTGGAGTGGCCTTAATAATTTTACCAACACAGAGGACATACTTGCAAATCCCCAGAGTTGCTTTTGGCTATCTCAGGGAATGCAGAGGGGGAGCTTATACTGCAGTACAGGAGGTGCTGAATGAGATACAGGGTGAATCCACTGAGATGCGTGCATCTGCCTACTTGTCTTCATGGATTCAAACACCAAATGTGCACTCAATACTCATACATTCTGACACTGACTATAGAGTAGTATACACTGACTAGTGAGCCAGGTAGACACAACACCTAGCTAGTATGATTCCCCAGGGAAAAGCAGGACATCCAATTCCATGTCCCTGAAATACCGATACCAAGTAAGAAAGGACAGTGAAGACGTGCCCTGAGATCTGAATGTCCCTTAAGTGTCATCGGAAAGAACGTTAGCTCCTGCGTGTACACTGGGAAGGAACATACTGCTGTTATCTGAACAAAGAACCTGCTTCCCCAGGCAGGTGAAGTCAGCTGTCTATTGGAGTGATGGCCCTACAAGGGTAAGGCCAGCTAAGCTAAAGTCAGGTTACTCATGTAGTCTGACTTAGGAATTCCTCTCCCTGTGGTCAAGTGTGGGAAAGGGTCACCATCATAGGAGAGGGGCTCTTGGTCTAGTCTCTAGACTGGCTGGTGAAACTACCTACCTATTCAGGCCTATCCAGCTCCTCCCATGGGCCAGTCTCTGTCTCTGTGTCTCTGTCTGTCTATCTCTCTTTCTATCTGTCTCTCTCTCTCTGTCTCTCTGTCTGTCTGTCTGTCTGTCTCTCTCCCTCCCACTCTTGGTACTTTCACTGGCCTCTCAATCATCCACTCCACCTCCCCAGCACACATTCATCTCCCTCTCATGACCTTCTTCCAAGCTAGCAATGTGTGGGAAGTGAATTATTGCTGTAACGGTAAATCACCTAAGTGTCTGCGGTGGTTTGAATGAGAAGTATCCTCCATAAGTTCATGTACTTGGACACCTGGTCCCCAGTTGATCGCACTGTTTGGGGAGGTTATGAAACCTTTAGGATGTGAAACCTTGGTGGGGGAAGTATGCCACTGGGGGATAGGTTTTAAGAGATTATCATCTAGCCTGACCTCCCTTTGATACTCTCTGCTTCCTGTCTACATGACTGAGATGTGATCTCCTACCTACTCTGCCACCATGCCTGTTGACAGCAGCCATGCCTTCTTCCAGATAGGTCCTTCCCCCTCTTGAACCTTAAGGCAAAACAAAGGCTTTCATCCGCAAGTTCCTTTTGGACATACTGTTTCATCATGGGGAACAGAAAAGTAACTGATAGAATATTCTAGAAGAGAAAGGAGCAAGATGCAAAGGAGGGGAACTATCCATGTTGCTGCTCAGGGCTGGGAGATGTAATTTCACACGAGAGAATCAGAGAAGCTTCAGAAGATATATGCTGTGGATAAGAAGTGCTCAGAGTGGACAGGTAAGAACAGAGGGGCATTTCCAGTTGAGGGGAAACTCGGCAAGGTCTCGGAGTCAAGAAAGCGCTGTTTGATCTTTCTTCTCCATCCTCCTCCTTCTTCTGTCCTCCTCCTCTTCCTTCCTCCCTCCATTCTCTCTCCATCCTCTTCCTCCTTCCTTCCTCCCTCCCTCCTCCTCCTTCCTCCTTCCTCCCTCCCTCCCTCCTCCTCCTTCACCCTTTTGGGCCCCACTGGAAACCACCCGGAGAGTGAGTCTGAGCAAAGGAGGAGCATGCTCAAATGGTGTCTGCTCTTTTCCCATCTGAATATGCAAGCACACAGGACCACTGGGGGAGCCCGGACTGTGAGCCGTCCTTACTTTCCTCTGATGGCTGTCATGTAGTCCTCACAAGCCGAGTGACACAAAACAAGGCGTGTGTTCCTAGAGTTCTGAACAATCAGACGTTAAAAAGTCCGGGTGCCAGGAAGGCTGCCTTCCTTCTGGAGGTTGGAACGACCTTGAGGTGCTTCAGAGAAACATATATATTCTAAGCTGAATGGATAGTTGTCTGCTGAATCATAAGGATGAAATCAATACTGACAGGCACATGATTGACTTAAAGAAAGGAAAACCTGCCAATGCATTTGTAATTTCCTCTTCGTGCTTTTGTGATTTTCCCCTTCTCTTTCAGAATCTTAGCTAATTACTACCCTCCATCTGGGTTAATAACCTCCTTATTTCCCTTAATATATTTCTTTACATGTTTAATTATAAGACAACATACAGTTGGTTTTTAAAGGTCTCTTCCTTTATGTAAGTTGAATCTTAGCAAAAGCAGTGTGCATGGCGATTTTGCCCAATGTTACCGATCTAGCCTGTATTTGATGGACATATTTGGGTTGATTTCCATATTTTTACCATTAGACTTAATGCCCTGAATATTAATTTGCATCTTTCCTTAACCTCCTGCACCGAGTTTCTCTAGTGTGGATGTTAGATATGCAAAGTTCCCACCTCCCCAGTCACCAGTGTGTGAAGAAGCACAGTCTTCCATAGGAAGAGATGCGGCCACCCTCTGATTTCCCCATCTGTCTTGATGGTGTGAAAAATAGTAATAGCTTAGAGTTTTCATGAGTCTGTCATGATTTCCTTTTCCTTTTTTTAAAATTGAAAATAACTTTTTTACAATATATTCTGATTACAGTTTCCCCTCCCTTTCTTTTCCCAGGTCCTCCCCATGTCTCCACCTTTCCAACTCCATGCCTTCTTTCTCTCTTTCTTTAGAAAATAAACAAGTAAATTTTTAAAAAAGGAATAAAAGAAAACAGAGAAAAATAACAAGGAGAAAGCATAAAAAACACACATGTACATACACACCCCTTATAAAAACACAAAATCAGAAATAGAATATACAAGCAAAAGACTGGTGAGGTAAAAAGATCCCCAAACAAACCATTATGAGAAAAAAAAATCCTTCAAATCCCACTGAGTTTTTTTGGTTTGTTTGTTTGGTTGGTTTTTTGTTTTTTGTTTGTGTGTGTGTGTGTGTGTGTGTGTGTGTGTGTATGCGTGTGTGTGTGTGTGTGTGTGTGTGTGTATGTGTGTGTGTGTGTGTGTGTTTGTGTGTGTTGGCTACCTAATGCTGGCATGTTGCCTACCGTTAAGTTGTGGTTTGTATACCCAGTGAGACTTCATGGGAGAAAACTAAATTTTCCTTTGTGAGTGATCATTCATTGGCGATGCCTTCTTGGTTAGGGAGGGGGTTTTTCCAGTTTCTCCTCTCAGTGCTCAGACTCTGACTTGGACCTGTGTAGGTCCTGTGCATGCTGCCACAGTCTCCCTGAGTTCATATGTGCATCAGCTCTGCTGTGTCTGGAAGACACTGTTTTCTTGGTGTTATGCAACCCCTCTGGTTCTTACAATGCGTAAGAGTTTGTCCTCTTCTGTAGAGTTTGCTGAGCCTTGAGGGGAGGTGTTTGATGAATCTCTCATGACTTCTAATAAAGCTTTCATACACTTATTCATAATTTGTGCTTAAATGACTATATGATTTGCCTGTTTGTTCTCTATTTTTCTATCTATCTATCTATCTATCTACCTATCTATCTATCTCTGTCTCTCCTGACTCACAGACATTTTAAACATATCCTGGTAATAATAAACTTCCCTGGCTGTGTGTATTACAACCAGTCTTTATCAAGTCAAAGCTTGACCTTTCACTTTATTATATGGTTTGATCAATGAAAGTAGTTAGTTTTGATATAGTTGTATAGTTTTATTTGTGTTGCTATTTTGTGTGTGTGTGTGTGTGTGTGTGTGTGTGTGTGTGCCTGTATGTGTGTATGTGTATCACCTGTGTGTCTGGTACCTGCAGAAGCCAGAAGAGAGCATTGGATCACCTGAAATTGGAGTTACAGGTGGCTATGTGCCACCATATAAGTGTTGGGAACTGAACCTGGGTCCTCTGAAAGAGCAGCGATTGCTCTTAACCACTGACCCATTTCTCCAGACCTGTAAACTGTATTTCTGGGTTCCTATGACTTTAACATTATAAAAACATTCTAAGCTTTCCAGTATCTTTGTCCTTCCACATGAAAGCTCCTGTCTGTCTGGAAATGACAGAAATGAAAAAAAAAATTTTTTTTTCAGTATCTTTGTCCTTCCACATGAAAGCTTCTGTGTTAAGAAGGATTGGGCACCCCTGTGTTGACCTTTCGTGTGAACAACCATCTATCTCCACAGTACTGCTGCTCACATCCCCCTTTTCCTGATCTTGACTCACTCTGGAGAATATTACTTGTGGGATGACTCATCCCTAACAGGCTTGAGGGCCCACTGGCCCAAACAAGTAAAAAAGATACTTTCTGAGAGCCAACCTGGGTCTGCCTAATGGCCTTAGCAACAGCAGCTGAGACATGATCTGGAGATGACCTGGACCAATGAGAGGCAGCCATGTCACACCAGCTGATGCATAGTCATCAGACCTCCCCGCAGGGTTGGGTGGAGGGGATATAAGGCTTGCCTCTTCCTGAATAAACTGAGCTTGTTGTTTTGACATTCTCCCAGAGTCTGTGTCATTGACTCTGTGCCTACTTGGCCCCCTCCCCCAAAGGGAACAACAGCACAGGACCCTGCCGCAATTACTGTATATGTGAGAATGCCTACAGGGAATAGTAGCTGCACATGATTTAATCCATTGATGAGTCTGTGCTGGGATTTTGTTTTCAGCTTGACACAAGGTAGAGTCATCTGGGAGGAGGGAACCTCAACTGAGAAAATCCCTTCATCAGATTGACCTGTAGGCAAGTCTACAGGACATTTTCTTGATTGATTATTCATGTGAGAAGGCCCAGCTCGGTGTGACCCCTGGTGATCCTGGGTGTATAAGAAAGCAGACCAAGTAAGTCATGGATAAGAAGTCAGTAAGCAGTGTACCTCCATGATGTCTGCTTCAGTTCCTGGCTTTAGTTCCTGCCCTGAGTTCTCTCAAAGGTGAACTGTGATCAAGACATATAAGCCAGATAATCCCTTTCCTCTTCAAGTTGACTTTGGTCACATGATGTTTATCACAGCAATCAAAGCAAACCAAAACAAATTTTATCCTGACTAATGAAACAAAGACTATACCTTCAGGTATCATGTCTATAGTTTGTTACTAATTAGTAAAACAGTATAACTTTGTAATAAATCTCAATACTGAGATAAAGAACAAAAGACACGGTTTTTTTTTTTTTGCCACTGGCTTTTTTTTTTAAATCACAGCATCAAGCTGAATGATGGAAAAATCTTCACAGCAGACTGTGGTGAGAAGGTTTTCAGAATCAGAAAGACCCAGGTCTCCACTCTAGCCACATTACTTAATAGCTGGAAAGTAGAATCAAATGCTTAGACACTAGTGGTTCCTCCAGTATGAGGTGAAGAGTTTATGTTCATCTGATTGGGATAAAAACACCAAGCCCTCAAGCTCATAGCTTCCTTTGTTTGTTTGCTTTTTGTTTTTTGTTTTTTGTTTTTTTGTATTCAAACTTTTGTTCTGCCCATAGAGACAAACAGCAGAGTTGAGTGGAAGCAGAGCTCATGGGGAAAGTATATGTCTGGTATGTGGGAGTCCTTTGGTTTGACATCTGGGACTCAAAACAAAAACAAGCAGAAAAAGACTCATGCATCACTACTTCACTATGCAAGAAAACATGCACATGTACATTCAGATTCCATCAGCATTTTTATGGAATAACCCAGGTCTTTCTCAGAATTATTTTGTGTGCTTGCACGAGCGTGTGTGTGTGTGTGTGTGTGTGTGTGTGTGTATGTGTGTGCGTGTATATGTGTGTGTGTGTGTGTGTGATATGCATGTGATATGTGTTTCTATATGCATTGATACATGATGTGTATGTTCATGCATATCTGTTGTGGGAACACACAGAGGCTCTCTAATGAGACCTTACTCAGGGTCAGAGAATCTGAGCTTGCTTTACCCAGCAGGGCTGTATAATGGGATGATTTGGCCATGGGTGTGGTTACCAGGTGTTTGGAAGGCTCTACACTTGGCTGTACATTGTGCTCTGATGTTGCAAGGGGGAGGTCTTTTGCCTCATCCCTTGGTAGTGTATAAAGAGCCCTTTGGAATAAACCTTGATGTGGCTGGATATAGACACAGGGCCCTCCTGAAGCTATCCTGTATCTCTGTCTTTCTTATCCTCTCCATCTCTCTATATTTCTAATACTTTCTCATTCCTCTCTTCTCCCCTCAAGAACCCTTGGACAGGTCAGAGCTGGTCTCCCACAGTCTGTGCATGCCTGTGGAAGTCAGAGGTCAACATTGGATATCTTCCTTAGTTGTTTTCCATGTTACTTTTGAGACAACTTTTCTCACCAAACCTGAATTCACCGATTTGGTAGGTTGGCGTGGTCCATAGCAGTCTCTGCTAACCCATCACTAACATAACAGACTCAAGCCACTATCACCGGCTTTAATATGGCTGGTAGAGTGAGACCCTACCTGAGGCTCCCATGCTCCTGTAGCAGGCACTTTACAGAGAGAACACTGGGGTGATTCCTTTGAGTAATTGCTTCCAGTGTTTTCCAGGAGCTTTTTCCTCCTTAGCTGTTTGTAATGCTTTACTTAAAATATTTTTAAAACAAGTGTGGACTTAATCGAATGCTCCCTCAGCTAATAAAATACTTAGAGATGTACCACATTTGAGACTGTGTCTTTACAACTGCCTGATGAAATTTTCAGAAAAGCAGAATGATTTCCACTCAAGCTAGGATTTAAAAAAAAAAAGAAAGAAAGAAAGAAAGAAAAGAAAATGGAGCCAGCCGTATCTTCTGGTTACAGCTATCTTCTAGTGACAAAGCACCATTGGGAATACACAATACATGCAGATTCATATATGCAACAATTCAAATGCACAATTCAAATGCACGACACTCTTGAATTCAAAGACCCAGCAATTCAAATACACAATACATGCAAATTCAAATACCAGGCAATTCAAATACATAGCACATACAGATTCAAGACTGTAGAGAATATTTACTACCAAGTTCCTGTTTATAAAAATAGAGGCGGTTGTTGTTATTCCCATTATCCACACAGATGGTGAGTGGGCTGTGGCAAACCCACGAAAGGAAGCTCTCCCACAAGCAAGTGGGAATATTGTGGTTCTCACCCGGGTCCCCATACCCACAGTTGTTGGCCCCAGAGAGGAAAAAGCACTCCCTGTGTCAGACTTGCTATGTGGGAACAGGAGGTGATTTTCACATACAGTTTTGCTTGATATCCATCTCAGAGGTGGTATGAAGTAGGACTGGGGGAACGTGTGAATTCATCCGAGGCTTCCTGTCATTAGGTCATTGATCACCCAGGACCACTGTAACAAGCTACCCCAAACTCAGTGGTGTACAGTAACGGAAACTTGTTTTCCTATGGTCCTGATGTTATGGGGAGCTCAACAGAGATGACCACTCAGACACAATGTATAGGCAATTGAAAGTCTTTAATCTAGCCAGCTGGGATTACACTCAGGTGTTAGGAACCCAATTGTAGACCCAAGGATTTGGAGGAAGAGGCTTTTATAGGCACAAAGCCCATCCTTGTTCTGCAGCTCTGCAGGGAGGTACTGCACAAGCAAACAGTTTAACAGAAGCTAAGGTAAGTTAGCTGGGATATCTTGGCCTCTGGTTTCTCAAATAGAGTTGAATAATTTTCCATCAAGGAGATCAAGTTCTAGTCAAACTGGAAATGGCCTCAGCAAGAATACAAGATGGAGGAACTCCTACACTGTCTTGCCCTGTCACACTGGAGTCCACAGTCTAAGGTCAAGACACCATCTATACCACACTCTCCCTAAAGCCTACAGAGGCATACCCTTCTCTGCCTCTTTCACCTCCTGGTGTCACTGGCAGACAGTGTTGCTCCCTATGGCACAAACACAGGGTTCCAGGCTCTACAGCTACCGACCCAGGCACATGAGGAGTTCTCTCTTCTCATGGGGGCTCCAGTCTTTGGATTGGTGTCACCTTAATCAAGAGTCATGTCAGTTTAGCATGATTGACTTGGTCACATCTCTAGAGGACTTTCCGCCAAGTATGGTGAGGTCCACAAATACAGAGTTTGGAAATATATTTGCAGAGAATATAATTTGTAATTTGAACAACATAAATGAAGAAGGGGTTTCCCTTCTTCTTCTTCTTCTTCTTCTTCTTCTTCTTCTTCTTCTTCTTCTTCTTCTTCTTCTTCTTCTCTTCTCTTCTCTTCTCTCTCTCTGTCTCTGTCTCTCTCCCTCTCCCTCCCCCCTCTCTCTTTCTCTCTCTGATCAGAATAGGGCCACATGTATATTGATTTTTCCTTATCATAAGCTATGGAATGATTACATTTCTTAGATCTCCTCAAAGCAGGGAAGAGAAAGGAATCAAGAGAGGGGAATTAGGCCCTTCACAATAAACATCCTAGAAAGGATTATTGTGAGAATTATGAGCTGCCACCTTACAGAGGTCCAAAAATTCCAACGTTGAAATGCTGCAGTGAAGGGAAAAATAAGTTTTGATGAACAGATACTGATTTTAGTGGACAGCTACCTTTGTGAGAATCAACACCAAATTCTCTCCACCAAAGTCATGTGACATTATTAACATTTCTAGAATAGCACAGAACCTTCTAGAACTCAAGTAGAAATCTCCCTGCTTAGGAGTACAATGAGTAAACCATGTCAGAAGTACTATGTTCACTATGCACATGCATTATATGGAAAACAGGAGAAACCACTCTAACAAATACACACAAACATTTTGACCTCCCACACACTGAAAATGTACTTTCCTACAACAGACCAGAGTGCATGGGTGGAATATCGATACACACCTAAAATTCTTGTCAAGGCTCTAACTTGCAATGTGATGGAATTTGGAATGTGGACCTGTAGGGATGGGGAGGTCTAGGATGGGTCTTAGAGTAGAGCCTCCCATCGGGGTTAGTGTTCTTATAAAGTTGGGAAAAGTCAGAACTATCTGTTCACTGCCTGAAGGTGTAGGGAGAAGTCTACCATGGGCTAGCTAGGAAGATTCCTACTAGGTCGTTACCTCACTCCTCACACCCCACACCCCATAACTGTGAGAACATAGATTTCTGTGGTTTCAGCCCCTAGCAACATGGTCGTGGAGAGCAGAGAAGACACTAGGCGCATGCAGGTGACTCTGCTCTCCTGAAGACCAGAGACTCATAGTTCCTTTCTCTTGTCACCCTTGTTATTTCCAGAAGAGACTGACCCATCCTTTCTGGCTAGAGCAGCAGTTTCTAATAGTTTCTCAGGATTCTGTCTTCCATTTGAGCTTTTAACAATATGATCCTGCCTGCTTTGGTAAGACAGTTTATTATCCAGGGACAGATGTCATCCCAAGCTCCTTGACCAAACAAGGAAGTTGACATCCACTGAATGCGGGAAGTGGGGCACACTGCACTGGCTTTGTGGTTGAAAGGAAGCCCTTTGTGCTTCCTCTCCTGGGGCATGACTATGGTGGGGATGAGTCCACTTCCTCATGCACAGCGCAACATGTTGAAAACATATACAGATCAACTAAATGTGGTCAGGGAGTGTGGTTTCGTATTTCAGAAAGAGGAGCATCAGAAAACTGACCACCATCTGCTCTCAGAGAGGAATATTTATTTTCAAGTTACTTCAAAGACAGACACGAACTAGCTTTCTATGTGAGGGAGCACCTCCTTTATGTTCTCATTTTACACCATGCTGCAGGCAGCATTGCTTCCTCCTTAAGCACATTTGAAATCAACCAAAAAGTTATTGATGGCTGAATGGTTTGTGGGTGTGTGACTTCCCCTACCCGCCTTTGACAAAGTTACTTTAAAAATCAATGTTTAACTCACAATTCAGATAAGCCAAATAACAAATAAAAAACAGTTATGATGTCTGACTTCTCCTGGGAAGATGTGGACAAAAGTGTGTTTACTCAGGGTAGGGTACCAATACCAGACCGATGAAATGAGTTCACCCATCCTGCTTAGTCAACCTGTGAGTCTACTGGGCTCACTCACAGGCTCATGGTCAACAAAGCATCTCATGGAAGCCGACCCTGGCATTCCCACAGACTCATGAAAGCCTCATCCTGGCTGCTTCCTGTACAACTTGCAGGCAGATCCACCAGGTAGCCCCCTCTCCCCAGCAACCAACGGGCAGCTGCTTGTGTGCCTTTGGGGAGGAACCTTGTGAACACTAAAATGTCAGGAGTTACCAGAACTTTGTCAGTTCTGTTGCCTCCTAGTATTACCACACTCCCTCAGAAATGAGCATTTCAATTCGGAAGTGACAGCTACACAACGGAATACCTCCCTACTTACTGTTTCTAACACACAGGAGGAGAGAGAGGAAGGGAGAGAACATGAAACATTATTGAAATCCATAAAGTCACATGACCTGGCAAAAAGCCAGACGGATATTTTGTTTCGTAATAGCTTCCTTGAATGAGTAGCTCTCAGAGAAGACATCACTACCATCATTCCTTCCAGGGTAGAAGTCCAGCTGTGGTACCAACCTGTCCGTAATTTGTTTGTATATTTATAAAGACAACATTGTGTTTGGCATGTTGACATATGGATGTTCTCAGCGTTTTAGCCCCATAGCTAGGAATTACTAGCTACAGTTGGGTCCAGAAAGCCCCTTCAGGCCCATGTGTGAAAGGCCCGGTCTCCAGTCTGAAGCACCAGCGGGAACTCATGGTAGAACATGGAAGAAGCACAAAGAACTGAAAGGAAACCATTTCAAGTGCTGTTCTAGTGTGAGATCTAAGAAACAACACTTTCTTCAGCTTGAATAAGGACTTGACTAAGCTGTTACTATGTGGACATGAGATGTTAGAGCAAACAGGAGGAGTCAGCCTCCCGCTCGCCACCCCCCCCCCACTCCACCTCGGTAGGAGCAAAGTCAAGGCTCCCCAGCCTTCTCCCAAACCATCATTACTTTCTACAAAATCCTTTAGAGGAACAGACCCTCTATGACACCTGTGCTTGACTATGTTTCGTTGTTAAGTCATTTGACCTTCAGAGGAGAAAACAGTGATGTTAACCCACACTATCTGAGATGTATATGTCCCAAAATATTTCTCTCCCTTTTTCCTAGACACATATTTTTACAAAGCCCCTCTCTGTAGCTAGGAGAACCAGACAGCAAAATCAGACAGCAAATAAATAAAATAAAAGACTTAGAAGATTGTTTTTATATTTTTGCCTTTGCAGCAGATGGTGCTTTGCAGGTTTAAGATGTGAGGTAAGTGGCAGTACTAGTTTGTATTGTCCCAATGTCTGCTCCAATTGAAAGATGCTTCTGTGTATTTTTACACAAGTTCTACATCCCTCAGCAGCTCGGAGCCTAAGATCTCCTTGACCTTAGGAACACACACACTCCCCGAATACTTCTCACATCTCTGAATTGGCGTCTGCTCTAATTCACGAGTGGATTCGAGTCACGGAGAAGGAGACAAGGTGGCAAGTGCTCAGAAGAGCATCCCAGAAATCTGAGACAAAGACACCTCATGATCTTGTTAGTGAGCTTCACACAAGTGTGCTTTGACATCTGGGTGAAGTCTCACTTCGCCAGATATTAAACCAAAATTTGTTCTAGAGTGTGTGCTTCAGTTTTGAGATCTCAGAACCCTTTCTAAGACCTTGTGCTCTGGATTTTCATCTTTGTAGCCACTTTAGAGGAGTTTAAGGGACCTAACACTTACCAAGCAGCACCAGCCTGCTGGGTTCTCCTTCGACCTCATCTCCTGTGCTCCTAGCTCTGGGAGGTGGACGTCACCTCTGCCGCACAAAAGAGGAAACTGAGGTGAAGAATTGCTTAGCAACCTTCCCTGTGTCCCTCAGTTACAGAGCAGGACTGCCCCATGTGTTACTTAAACTAATATCACTAAGAGAAGGTAGGATACTCTTGACTATGTTAGCAAGGCCTTAAAAATAAATTATCCAACACTCGTTGCCCAAACAGCGTCTTATGGGACAAAAACAGGTCAACCCCTTTGTTCTACCTTCTTACGGCAGGACCTCCACAAGACCACCCCTCGGAGCTGCCCTCCATGTCATGGATCTGTTTCCCCTTCATCTTCATAGTGTTTTATTTTTAACAATGCCTAGTCCTGCTTGTTGAGACCTCATCCATGTCAAACCCTAAGAGAAGACTGTATAAAACATCATGATCACACGCCTTGATTTTCCAGAGTGAGACCAAGAGAGGCAGAAGACCAAAGGATGAAATGAGCAAGTCTGTAGGACACAATGTATCGTTCCATTTGGGAATATGTTGA
Source organism: Peromyscus nudipes (assembly GCA_902168325.1). Lineage (NCBI taxonomy): Eukaryota > Metazoa > Chordata > Mammalia > Rodentia > Cricetidae > Peromyscus > Peromyscus nudipes. The sequence goes on from CABHPH010147369.1 coordinate 20,990, forward strand.
GCTGCACCTAGGTAGACAGAGTGATTGGGACAGAGACTCAAGGGTTTAGCCTTGACAATTAGGAGCTATCAGGGTAGAGAACAGCCTGAAAAGTATGATGCTGGAGGTGTGGAGTCACAATGTGGTATGGTAGAGTGTTGTATAGCACAGCAGGGGGCTGTGTGCAGTGTAGCATTGTGTAGTCAGTTACATGTTGTGTGGTGTGGCATGAGAATGTATTGTTTTTTGGTAGGATACTACACGGTATGCTGCAGTTTAGCTGAATATGGTATGGTCTGTGAGGTTCAATGTGACACTGTACCTAACATGTGAGTGTGGCATGTCACAGTACATGGTATGATATGGCATGGTACAATATGGTATGTGACATGGTAGAGTTGGAAGAGATGAAAAACATGACACATGACCAGCCCCCAATTTTATGACCAGGGTACTCTTAAGCAGGGAGAAGTGGGAAATATTTAGACAGAAAGAGATACCTAAATGATGAGAGGAAAGACAGAAACACAGGATAGCCTCGGGAAGGCCTGGGTCAAAAACCCACCAGCCCCTTCCATCTCTTCTAAAGGGCTATTTATAGAAATGCCAAGGGGTGGAGCAAAAAACCTCCCCACCCCAGCACAGCCAAGTGCAGACCATCCCAAACACCTCGTAACCACGCACATGGTCCAGCCATCCCCTAATGCAGCCCTGCTGTGTAAAGCAAGCTCAGATCTCACTAGGAAACCTTTGTGGGCTCCCACATGCTCCATTTCAACCAGTATGTCAGCATGCATCCACAAAAAAAATCATCTGGTTCCAAAAAAACCACAACAGCCAGGGTTACAAAAATGTGTAAAATATGATGCATTGCTTAAAGCTGTCATCAGTATTCATTTGTAACTTTTTATCACTGACAGCACAGAGACGGTAGCAGGTGTCAAGATTAAAAATATATTATAAAAAGAACCTGAAAGTGAGAAAACTCTCTTCATTCATTACGCTTAGGTTTGGCGTTGAAAGAAAGAATTAAGTAACTCCATTTAAGCAGAAGACCACTTCTAGATAGAAGCTAGCATAAGAGCCATGAGCATCCCCCTTGAATGTCAACAGATCCATGGAGAGTGCCAATGAATGAGTGTGTCATTGAGACACCCAGCTCTCTCTTTGTAGTACTTATTGTACCTCTACTGACAGAATTATGCCTGTGCAGACTCCTCAGTGGAACACAGTTTGATTTGTGGGGTGTATATGTGTGTGCTGTGTGTGTAAAAATACTCATACAATATTCTGTTTTCCATCTCCAGTCAATTACCCAATAAATTCTACATGGCATTAAAATGCTACCATAGAATAAACTTTGTACAGAATGGTTTTGCCCAGCATAGACCAATACTGAGTGTTCTGTGCTTTCAAGCATGCTAGATTAAGCCATGGTATTTTGAGGGTTATGTCTGTAAAATATTTCTTATTCTATATTAGATAGTTTCAACTCACTCATAAGGGGTTTATCAAGACGTAATCTCTTGATTAAGTCAAGGAGCTATTGTATTTACTTCTTCCATGTTTCTCCTTCCACTAGAATAGGAATTATGAATTCTTCTCATGCTTTGTTCACAGTCTCACACTATCCTCAGACCACCAGTAAATACAATTAAATTAATCAAGTCTCATCGTTTTCCATGATCGTCACATTTCTTGTAGCCACACATAGTCCCCTGTTTATATAAAACCTCATCAAGATGAATTTAGCAAAGAACATCCCTCCAGGCCTTACACCCCTTCTGATAAATCTGGTCACACACCATGTCAGGCTGAGCTGCTTAGTCATCCACTATTCTTACATCCATGAGTGGATGTGCCTCTCAAACTCTGTCGTCTTACCTAATTCATTAACCCCAGCAGCTAACTTACCTGGGAGTTTTCTTACAAATTTTCACTGACTTCTCAGGAACCCCAAATTCTAGAAGAAAGAGAATTAGACTCACTGTCTTGTGTTGACTTCAGGTCACAGGACCAAGTCTCATATTCCTTAACTGTCAATCAGAGATCATATTCCCTATCTGTATCAGGCAAGGTTCTCTAGAGTAACTGAAACAAGAGGTCTGTACTCCATGTGGTCAGGCTCCTCACAGCGACAGCTCCACCCTTCGGTACCAGTTTCCTGTATGGGTTACTCTTCTTGTTGCTGTCATCAAATACCCGATGAGAAGCAACCTAAGGAGCGGAGAGATTGTTCCAGCTTACGTGTTGAAGGAACGTAATCCATCACCACAAGGAAGATGCAGTGGTGGGAAGGTAAAGCAGCTGGCCATTGCACCGCATTCAGGGAGCAGAACGAGATGGAGACTCATGCCCACCTTGATTTTTGCTCTGGACTCAATCCAGGACCACAGCCCATGGGATGCTGCTGGCCACATCAGAGTGAATCTTCCCGGTTGAGTTAAATCTTCCTGGAGACACCCTCATTGACACATCCAGAGATGTATCTCCATGGCGACTCCAAAACGAGTCAACTTGACAGCGAAGATCTACCTTACATCTGCTAATTGGAAATCATCTTCATAGCAACATCTAGTCTGCTTTTGACAAAATGCCCAAGCTCTGCAACCTAGCCACATTGACACATGCAAGTAACAAACACTGATTCATCTAAGGACAGAAACCGATTCGCATGATCTAATGAAAACTCCAAGGTACATGATACTCTCTAACACGATGTGACCAGCTCTGCTCTTCACACGAGTGGCTTTGTCACCACTGAGCACCTCTAGATGGGAGATGGGGAGGACAGTCTTAGGTTTAGTAGCATTTGAACAAAAGTTGGAAAACTTTTGTTTCATCTATATATAACCATTCAAACATGAACGTTCCTTTTCTCTGTATAACATCTGACTTCCACACACCTAATTTCTATGCAAAGTGCTCTTAAGAAATCATCCACTGACACATTAGCTCCTTTAGCTTGCCCCCAAATTTTCTACGTTCATATCTTTTGTACTGTAAATGCAGGCACTTAACTATATAATCTATAACTATAGCATAATGCAATCCATCTCTTCTATAGTATTGGGCTAGAGTCAACATTTTCAGAATCTACCCATATTTCACTAAAAATTGCTGTAAGCCCACACATATCTTGAGTCAAAATTAGGAACACAAATGGTGGTCTCATTTTTTTTCCACACATGGTAATTGGTAATTTCAATTAAAGCTGGTAGCCCTGATATAATTTTCCCGGACCTGCAAATTAATGGCTGCTGTAACCTAGCAACAGTGCAAGGAAATGGACTTTTATTTTGTCGAGTGTCACTTAGCTGCCATTAGCCAGGCCTGCACTGCGCGGTGTGCAAGTTCACGTGCTGGAGCAGGTTTTTTGTGAAAGAGCGAAAGTGTGAGTAATGTGAGCTCTTAGTGGCGTGTTTAGCTATTCATCCTTTCCTGGGACTTGGCCATTTAGCTCTTGAGAAAATTATAGGATTTTTATGTCAGTGAAAGGAAATTTCTCAAGCTTCCACTGTAGACCGTGATAGAATTATATATGCCGCTGCCACTGCTGCTGCCATGTTCTTAGCAACTGCCAGGCCGTGTGAATTCTCCTGCATTGAAGTCAAGGAGGTGCCCTGCAAGGAGAGGACGGGGATATGAAAGAAATGGATGTTCATTTAAATAATGTGGGTGTAATCAAGAGAAGGAAAGGGAAAGTAACCCAGTTAATGCTGAAGGAAGATGTTAAGAGGGAAGGGAGCTAAAGGCTGAGGCTTAGCTCTTTCTACTGTGGGTTTATGCCTTTTTTCAAAATTTAAATATTTTATACTTTTGATATTTTCATACACAAGTAATGCAGCTGTGTTATTTCCACACCTTTCTCTCCCTTCCAACTCTTTTCCTGTACCCCAACTCCTTCTCAGATGTATGACCTCTTCCTCTTTAGTTATTGTTATTACATACACATACATACATACACACACACACACACACACACACAGGTATGCATACCAAGTGACATGTTACAAACCAGAAGACTCTGTCCTAACCCAGCTTCCCATGATTAAAGGTGCTGAATATAAACCCCTCCCTTAAAAACACACCCTCGTCTATAACTTGAGTGTGCAACATAGATCTTCTATATTTATGAAAAGAAAAAAATAAAAACCACAAATCTCAAAGGCCAAGGCTTGGTTTTTGTAATAATTCACAGAGATCCTTGAGGACTCCCCCTCAAGTTGTCAGCCTCTTCACCTCCTGGGAGTCTTGTGATACACTGTGCTGGCTCAGATCAGCCCAGAGTCACCGGGGGCCACAAGTCTTTCTGCTAAGATGTCATCCGAAGTCAGGTATAGCTTGTAGTAAGCCAGGCATGCAGGATGTAGATCTGGCTGTGTCATTTACTCTGTATGACCTCTCTGTGATGAATTAAAATCTTAAAAACTGAATAACTAACTACCTTAGGCAAGATGGTTGAATAAATATGTGCTTTGTAGAGATGGTATGCAAGTAAAATGAATGCCAAGATGAAGGTTCTCTAAATGGATACTTCTCTATATAGATAGGTGTGTTGGACCCTTGCTGTTGTATCCAAATGCCTGAGAGAAACAAAGTAAAGGAGGAAATGTTTAATTGGGGCTCACAGCTACAGAAGCTTCAGTCAAGAGCCAGGAAGCTCCACTACATTAGACATGAGCTGAGGCTGAACATCACGGTGTCAGGAGTGTGTAGAAAGAAGCTGTGGGGCCCCTGGTGGCCAGAAAGCTGAGAGGAGGGAGGAACAGAGACTGAGTATAACTTTTCAGGGCCCTTCCTCCAGCTGGGCCTCATTGTTGGAGTTTCAACCATTTTCAAGAAAGGCATCACAAAATGGGAGCCAAGCCTTCAAGTCATGAGCATATGTCTGCATTACACACTCACACCATACCAATGGGGTATTCTACAACTGCTCACCATATCTATTGCCATAGTTACTTGTGGCAAAACAATACAAAGACTACGAAGATTTAAGTTAATAAATCATTTGACTCGTGTAGTTCTGAGATAGGTAAAGACATTTTTCTACTCTATTCTGGGCTCTTTCCTGTCTCAAACAACCATGTGTCTCCTGAACAGCTCCTCTGATGGGACTTGAATTCTGAGACAGCTGCTCATATCTCAACTAGACAGACAGAATTGTCCTCACCACCACTGGGAGAGCCTGGGCCTGGACTCACACTGGTGGTGGTTTTCTAAGACAGAGAACAGAATCATGCAAGGCGTCTTGATTCATGGTCACAGTCAAAGCAAGGTACAAAGCCAGTGCAGATTCACAGAGCAATAAGCCACTTAAAAAAATCTATTTTTAAGTTTTTATTTATGTGTGCGCTATTTATTCTGTTGTTGCTGCCGACTGTTTGTCAGCTTGGCACAAGCTAGAGTCATCTGGGAAGAGGCACCTCAATTGAGAAAATGTTTCCATCAGATTGTCTGCAGATACGTCTGTGGGACATATTTTTGATGGATGACTGATGTGGGAGTGTTCAGCCCACTGTGGGTGGTGCCATCCCTAGGCTGGTAGTCCTGGGTGGTATAAGAAAGCAGAGTGAGTAAGCCAAAAGGAGCAAGCCAGTAAACAGTGTTCCCCTACAGTCTCTGCCTCTGCTCCTGCCTCCAAGTTCCAGCCCCGACCTCCTCGGTGATGAAGTTTAAGATGAAAGTTACAAGATAGGATAAATCCATATCTTAATGTGGGGATAGAAGTTTGTTCTTGCTCACATGAATCCCAGAACTTCTGAACATTTATCTGAGTCTTGTGACTGTGCCTCCGGTACTCCATGGTGCAGTAGAAGCAAAGAATGGAAAATGTCATTGGATGAAGAAATACAAAAACAAAGCCAGTTCTCTATTACTTCATAAAAAGTTTAACTATTTGAGCTGTATGTTTCTGAAAGATGAGATACAAGACTCTGCCATTAAGGCTGTCCTGCCAGGTTGAAAGTAAATACTGAAGAGAAGAGTGAGCCCTTGACCATGATTCTCCCATCAATGACAACAATCGGAGTAGAGGGGGTGGTATAGAACAGAAAACATCTTGTGTCTCTAGTTACATATCAACCTGTCTGTTGCCTTTCAATCCTGGTCCCATGCCAGGTCTGTGACAGCATGAAGACACTGACAGCCAATGTGGAATGCAGGAAAACATTGGGGATTTCATATTTTCCCTCCATTTCAATATCTGCTGCTTTGAACTTCTCCGTCAGCCACAGCTTATTTTTGGTAAGTGTCAGAGACCAAACGCTATGACATAAAGACTAAAACTGGTCTATTCTGTGCCCTTCTTTCCACCTGCTATGGCTCTGATAGACATCTCATGAAGAGACAACAGGCATTTCCCCACCCATTAAAGGAGCTAGAACATTCACACACAGGAAGTCATTTATGGAATGAGCAGTCATGGGAAATACATGCTTTCCCATACACAGTGTGCCCGCCTTAAGAAGAGTCCATGGCATAGGTGCCTGATCACTTCACAAATGTGTTACCTGAAACTTAGCAGTGGACAAGTGCTGGGGTTCCAGGGATTACCTCCTCAGCTGAGGTTTTTTTGTAAAAACAATGACAGAATAGCCACTTGGTGGTCACAATGCTGAAGAAGTCCTGAAGACCACAGAAACAGTGAGCGTGGTGTCTTAGTTTTCTTTCCTGTTGCTTTGATAATATTCTCGGACAAAAGCCATGTCAGAGAGGATGGGTTTGTTTTAGCTCACGGTTCCAGGGTATAGTCTATCTCGGTGGGGAAACCAAGATGGCAAGAGCTTGATGCAACTGGTCTACTGCATCCAGAGTCAAGAAGCAGAGAGAGAGACATGCATGTTAACGCTCTGTGTACTTTCTGCCTTTGAAACAGCCCAGGATCCTAGCCCAGGGAATGTTACCCTGGAGTGCTACCAAGGTGGATGGCTTCTCCCACTTCAATTACTCTAACCAAGATAACCCCCCACAGATCTACCAAGGCAATTCTAGATCTCATCAAGGTAACTATCAAGGTCAACCACCTCAGGTCGCTTTTGCTTTGTGGAAGCAAACCCAGGTCCCATACATGCTAGTCAGGTGCTTTGTCTCTGAGCTACATCCCACCCCTGACGAGAGTTTTAGAATTCCTTCTTCCTCCAGAAGTAAGGAAACCTTTGGTATACACGGTTTGCCACCGCCTTTCAGCCATGGAAGCAAGTAGGCCGCCCCTCCTTGCAAACCAAGAGCGCCAGCAAACAGTGCCATGACTTGGCTCATTGATATTTGCTAAAATCAAATCTCATTCTCCTTTCCATCCAGAGACACCAGTTGGCCAGAGGATCTCTCCAAGACTGCCCCCCCGCCCCACCCCCCACTGGTTCATAGCCGGCAGTGACTGGGTCCAAAAATCAGTGCTCTGGCCAAGTGACTCAGGCCTGCGGTACTCATGACAATGAGGATTGATGGGAGGGAGACAAGAACAAGATTCATGGATCTCCTTACTCACATGATTTACAGAAAGCCGGCTTTTATTACCTAAGAGCCAGCCATGGACATGTGCTGGGCACACTGCAGATAAATGCCTGGGGTGCTGCTCTGTGGGCGGCTGCCAGGAATACGGGAGAGGAAAGTGGGGGAGGGGGAATAGAGAAATGATTTTATAGATGAGACACTTGTCAAAAATGCAGGGGGCTACATGCTCCAGGAACAGCTGGCGATGATGAGCTACAAAAAAAAGGAACCATTTGCAGGCTACGGACAGCTGGAGGCCCTACCACGCTAACTACTGAGTGGGCAAGACTGATTTATGAACGGGACGCTAATGGCAAAGAAATAAAGATTGATTTGCACTACAGCACATTGGGAGAGAAGAGGCAGAGGGAGAATGTGGAGCCTGACAAAGGTTTCTCTGAAGCCCGCCCAGGACTAAGGTTGAAATAAAGATGCCAGATAAAGGCTGATTCATGGTCATGCAAATCACCTTCACGTTGAAG
>CABHPH010147370.1:0-10658 GCA_902168325.1 Peromyscus nudipes
CTTTTTTGTAACACTTATGAAGATTTTCTTTAACATGATAAAATTTGAATGTTAGTAAAGCTATAAGTACTAGTTAGGAATGTTAGTTGGTAGTTTTCACACTATTAAACAGTTTAAACAATTTTTTGAGCAAGTAAAATTTAAATAAACAATTAATCTTTTAAACTGCCTTACAACACTAGACATTCCAGTATGGATGGGGGGCATCTCACAAACCTCACCGAGATGAAGAGCTGAAGGCAACTGATGGCCACTAAGAGGGAAAATCAGTCTTCTCCAGGGACAAGGTCCCTGATAAGTTATCAAATGCATGTAATCAACCCTAAAACATATATATAAGCAACACTAAATAGACTCAGTAAATTGTATTTATATGTATATTATATATGTAATAATAATAATTTGAAAAGAAGTGGTTATGAGAGGATGTGTGGGAACATAGGAAGAATTTAAAGAAAGAGAGTTAGAGGTTGGAAATAATGTAAATACAGTACTGTTATATGAAAAACTCAAAAAAATGAAAAAATTATTGTTTTAGTACCCTTTTTGTCATCGCTCTCTCTCTCTCTCTCTCTGTATATATATATATATATATATATATATACACACATATATATGTAATTTTGATACTAGTGTGGGAATTGTTGACACAGACTCCACATTCAGATTAAAATTGAATTTATTAAGTTAATATATAAGATGATAAGAACAAGTCTTTCACATAACACTCCTAAAAAGTAATACATATGTAGTATTACAGCACACATACACACACACATACACACACACACACGCACACACACGCACAAATATGTGTATAACATAAGTTATAGTATAATTCACTTGTATATGTTTCAATAAATAATAAAACTTTTAGGAAATGACACTTTAAATAAAGGATTTATTTATTCTTAGTGCCTTTTCCCTTAATATACAGCTGATTTTAAATGAAATATTTTGCTAACCTAATAGTCATCAATAATTTTTCTTAATAATATCATTGTTTTGCTTGATCAAGAACAGAAGAGTGGAGATAGTTTTTTATTAAGGTGAGCAAATGAACTTCATTATTTTTGCAAATTGGTGTTTTTCTATTCATATAACACTCAAGTAAAGATATACTTGAACATTTATAACCATATTTCACAGTGAAATGAAACTAATGTGTACCAACTTACTGGGCTCCAACATTCAAGGAGGTACTAGTGAATTTCAATGACCACTTTAGTGTATTTTTTCTGGTACATGCCCTTCCTGTTTTATTGTGTTGTTTTAACAGTACTTTTATTATTCTCCCCTAATTATCTTTTCAGAGTGTGATCTCCATGTGCTCCCCGCACACTAATCAGACTGCTGATTTTTTCATAAGTAGTCCTAGGAAACATACTTTTTGCAATTTTTGTATTGGTTTCCCTCACTCATTAGAGGATTATTAATATACTGCTTTAGGTTAAAGAAAAGGTGCATTGGGATCTATACTTTACTGTGTTATTATTGCACAAATGATCAAGATTACTGACATGAAGAGAAGGTAGACAGAAGGAAAGACATGAAAACAATTATGGTTGGGAAACTGATCACTATGGCTTCAATAGGTCATGTAATCGTTGAAGATGCCGATGATTTTCTCAGATATCCTTATAGAATATTGAACATTTTGATATAATTCTTCTCCATTTTTCTGTACACACTGATCTTGCAATACTTAAATGTTACTCTTCACCAAACTTTACAAAAGCTGAAATTCATTTTTCATGCTTTGAATTTGCTTCTGCTTAATGATTTTTTTTTTTAGCAAAAAGAACATGTGAGATGAAATATAGGGATCAGTTGTTGATATAAGTCAAAAGAGGTACTGTGGAGGTCTGGATTTTGCTGTATTATAACTCTGTCTATTTACTATTGGGACAGTTCTGTTCTAGCCTGCTGAGGGCTAAGGAATCTTGATAATCAGAATAGGTTATTCCAGCTGAGGCCATTTTTCATCTTCTGAACCAACATGCTTCAAAGCTGGCACAGGTGAAAGTGAGTGAAGCCATAATCCCAAACCAATGAAGACCAACAAATTCTTACTTACAGACTGCAAATTAAGTCAATGCTACTTTTTCTTGTCACTGATATGAGTTGTTTTTAGACTAGCAAAGAATAACTAATGCAGATTCTACAAAAGGAAAATAAGACAAAAACTTGAAGATTAAACTTAGATTTAAAAAATCAGAAGTTCTCAATGGGCTGTAGAGAAAGACCGTTCTTTTCTGAGATTGTCTTTCAAATATGGGTTATGATCAGCTAAAGTGACCAAATATGGAGACTATGGAGGTAGCTAGCCAGTCAAACATTAACATGCCCATCAAACACAGGACTAGCTTGCTACATCAAAAGGAAAGGAGTGTGGGAGGAGTTGTATGGGGAGAGGGGAGTGAAAATGATACAAATGAAATACATATAATTAAGACTTTCAAAAATTTAAATAAAAAACTAAAACAAAAATAAAAGGTAAAGTTATATGTATACAAAGTAATTGTTCTAAAATAAGTTTCTTAATAACTTAAAAATCAATAGATTCAACAATTGAAATAGGTACAATTTCTTCAAAGAAGGACCTTATAGCCTGCTCCACATTAGATCCTTTAATGATCAGGTTAAAAAAAATGCAAAAGCATTTTTCTGGGAAGAGCTAAAGTAACTGGAGGACATTACATTATCTTTCCCATTGTGTCTGCAGGCACATGTGAAGACTGTATGGAAGTGAACCGTAAGACTGTTAGACTGTAGAAATAGAATTTCTGATATGGGCTAATTCAATGACAGCAGCCCTGTGACAATGCTTTCCATGAGCACCTATGATTGAATTTAATAGCCTCCTAGATTGGCTAAATTAAACCTGCATTCAATAGCAGTCTCAAATGTATAAGGATCAATACGCTGTAAATTCTTTAACATACTGGAAATAGAGAAATGCGTTGTTGAATGTTTAAGGAGCTAGGCTAAGCAGCAACTGCTCATGTAGTAAGAGCTGTAACCAAGAGTACCATAGAGGGCCATGATCTTCAGCAGTCTGATGAGACAGTGACACATCTTTCCAAGCAAAACTTTCTCTTATAGTCTAGGTAGAAGTAAAAAATGATGAATAGGCTTTCTTGCTCTCCAGGGGAATAATGGATTTTCAGAAGAGTAGAAAGCAAGTACAATTACATCATGACATAGAAATGGAGAAGTAAACAAATCTCTTTGCCCCTCAGGTAATTTGCTAGAACATTGGTTTTGATCCCAAGTCACTAGATTTGACATAAATGAGAATATTAATGACAAGAAGCTTCATATAAGTGGGTAGAGCACCACTAGTTCTGACGGCCAGATACCCAATTTCAGTTGTGACAGAGGAAATTCAAAACCCATTACTCACATGATAGACTGAAACTCATTTTAATGTGATGCTACCTTCTACTGAGCAACAAAAGCATTGCATGGTATTACCCCAAATCTATCTGTTGTGAGGGACAGACAAACACACAGACAGGTACACACACACACACACATACACACACACACACACACACACACACACACACACACACACACACGCAAGCACACAAACCACAGAACGAGAGAGATAAAGATAGGGAGGGAGAGAGAATGAGATATAATGTTATCATTTGCTGGGAAAGTTCAAGGACAGATGGAAAAGACAGATGTTTGGTAAATATTAGATATTTTCTAAACTGTATTATTGTCTACACAATTCAAATATTGCATGAAATAAAAAGTGAGCTTGTATCAATCAGATTTTCATCACTGTGAAAAACAACCTTATTAAATGAACTTAAAGAGGACAAGATGGCTGCAGTAGCAAGTTTTCTCCTGACTTGAAATAGAAAAATGACAAAGTAGAGGTGGCATCCCACATTCTCCCTCAAGAGCATGCCTCCAGTGACCTAAGACATCCAGCAAGACTCTGTCTCTTAAAATTTCCATCCCTTTTCCATAGCACCACAGTAAGGTGCAGGTTCATTTTATACAAGACATTCAAGAAATATTACAATGAGAAAAGGTAAAATGAATCTTGCGTTGAACTCGTGCCAGAATATGGGAAATGGGCACTGGACCCACTGATCCATCATATTGCTTTGGTTAAAAGAATTCATATAAAAAATAGCATTTTCCTGCATAATCATGTATTATGACATAGGGAAAATGGAGACTTATATTGCTTTATATGGCTTTGTATACTTTTATCTCATAAAATTCATAAATGCACATAATCTCAAAGGAACATTATTGTTTTTTTTAAACTTGTACTGAGAATTATTAAACAAATCCTACTTGGTCGTTCTTAGTATTCACTGAATCATATTGAGATTGTCTTTAAAATGTGAGAGGTGCAAGGGAATATACTCAGCAGATTCATGCACTAGGGATATGCAAATCAACCATAATGAGTTATTAGTACACTCATATAAGACTTGCCAACACTAAAACAATTAAAGATAACACTAACTACTGAAGAGAATATAGGTAACCTAGACCTTCTATGCACTTCAGGTAGAAATGCAAAATGACACAGCACTGTCAAATACTTTATTATAAAATGAAAGAGTTATGGCCAAGAATCAAATTATTTGTGACTTATTCCCGTAAAGTGAACAGCTTTATTTTATATTTATGTTTTAGCTAGTTTTTGTAGAGTTTCATGCAATATATTTTTATCATGATTTCCCTTCCTCCAGATCCTCCCAGATCTTCCCACAACTCCTTACACAACAACTTCATACTCTTTCTCTATCCAAGAAAAAAAAAAACAATTTAAGTATAACCAAGACAAGACAAATAAAAGTGCATAGGTACACACACACACACACACACACACACACACACACACACACACACACACAAACTCAGCAAAACCATAGGGTCTGGTTTGTGTTTACCAACTACTCCTGAGCACAGGAGCTCCAGGCAATGTGGTTCCTGGAGTGCGGTTGATATACGCAATGCCACTTCTTTGAAGCTGCTGGGGTTTCCTCGCACCACAGTTGGAAATTGTGAATACCTTCTTGGAGAGGGATGTTACATTGTGCCCACTTTCCCTCTTCCATGTTGGGATTTTTGTCAAATAGTATCATGTTTAGTGGCTCTAAGCTGTATTCTTCCCAAATATCCAAATTCAGTGCCTGGGCAGTTAATCAAATTTGTTGCATGTCACTTCTATTCAATGCAATGCTTTTGACACAATGAGCACACAAATAACCACTAGGATACTTTTGGAAATATTGCCCTCACTGAAAATGTAGCTATGTCCAATGCTTGCATATTCTACTATTCCATTTTCACAATTCCTTGAAATTATAAATTGAAGAAATTACAAACACATGAACAATTTTCAAAGATTAAGCACAGAAGTATAGCAGGTGTGTACAACTATGGAAGAGAAGCACAGATATTTTTCTGTGGTGATGGGACGTTACTCATTGGTAGCTATGGTGGTCCCAAGGATATATAGATTGTCCCAAACAAGATAATTGGGAATCCACAATGAAAATATGATCAAAGTAACTAAAGTCCATAGTCTAACACTTTCTATTATGTAAGTGGTAATTTTCTTAGTTATGTACTGAATTGGAACCCTTCGAAATAAAATGTTAGTGTTGAGGGAACAAGTAGAAGTTTCACCAGATGTTCTGAATTTTACTATTTCTAGTGATCATATGAGCATCTTAAAACAACTTTAAAATTTCAATGATAAATATAAAGTAGATACATACCAAAGATGTAACCAAGCCATCAATATAGATTTTTATGTGACAAAGAGGACATTAACATGACTCACATACATTCATCAGAATGAAGAAAACTTCTGGAATATTGCATCAGTCCTGTGTAATCCTGTGATTCCATGAAAGTATAGAGCTTATCTTAAGCTGTAGTCAGATAGAACTGTGAACATAGAAATTGTAGAGTTGAATTATTGATTGCTTTGAAGATAAGAGAAGGAAGCTAAAAGCCCAGAAATATGGGCATCCTGCATAAGCCAGGGAACCAAGAACAGATGTGTGTCTGGGAACTGGGGCATACTTCCACATGGAAGACTATAATAAGGCATTTGTGCTGAGATGAAGGCACACACACACACACACACACACACACACACACACACACACACAGCCAAGAAGAATGGACAGCTACATTCAAAAAACATCAACAATTTCCAGAATTTAAAATCCTGAATCATGACATGACACTAGTGGAATTCAGGTGTTTCTGGTACATGGACTGCTCTCACCCAATGTGAGGCAGAACTGTTGACCTTGTGTACATCCTACTTCACAAATGAGTCTGTCAGGTATGCTAAGCCTATAGGCTGAAGATGATGCCCCAACGCTGTAGAGAAATCTTGGATGACTGTCCAGGCAGCTGGCTGTTTCTGTCAACTCACATTTTTTTTGGAAGTTGCCTGCATGCACTTTTGTTTTTATTTTTTGTTAGATAACATTATTTCCTTCTTGGGTCTCTGAGGGAGTTGAAGATTAGTTAGTTATAGTTGAAGATTAGTTAGTTATAGTTGAAGATTAGTTGGGATAGAAAGTGAATTAGGTACATTTTGGACTTACCAAAATAGGGTATATAATGGAATTATTTTCTCTGAATTCGTCAAATACAAATGGACTAGACATTTTTTTAGGTATTCATTGCTTGATATATGGTATATAGTTATTGTACTTTTGTATATAGTTTTTCTTATATTAGTTATAACTTTTTTATTAAAATAGAAAAGGGGAAATATGGTGATATTTTATTTGTACTGAAATGTAATTTTATTTGTATGTTAATAAATAAAGTTGCCTGGGGTCAGTGCTAATAGCAAGCCATAGTAGAAGCCTGGCGGTGGTGGCGTACACCTTTAATCCAGATCACATGACAGGCAGATCTCTGTGCATTCAAGGATACAGTCAGTATGGAGACACACGCCTTTAATCTCAATACCAAACATAGAAGACCTGGAGGTCTGTACAGACAGGCAGTGACGAGGAGGTCATGCAGTTGGGTTTACAACCAATGAGAAGGCAGAAGGGAAAGTCAATAAAAAGGACAAACACACAGGAAGTAAGTCTCTTGCTGAGGGGAAAGACAGCAGCAACAGTAAAGGGTATGAAAGGGTTTTCTAGCTCTCAGCTACTGCTCTGACCTCTTGGGCTTTTAACTCTGAATTTGGCTCTGTGTTTCTTATTTAATAAGACTGTTCATCTACACATTTGTGTTAGTCTAAGTCATGTTTCTAGTGATTTATTATAGCTACCATATTAGAAAAAATATACATTACATAAGAAAACTAGTTTATTGTATATGTACATAATAAAGCTTATAACAGTTGAAAGCAGTAGATGAGCCGGTTTAGACTCTAATGCCAATAAGTCAAAAGTAAAGTTCATGATTTCTCCCATCCCTTTCCTCCCTCCATCCCTTCGAATGTACCATATCTTGCTCTCTTTCAAATTTATGGCCTCCTTTTCTTTAATTGTTGATATTTTATATGTATATATAATTATATATATATTATATTGTGTATATAATTACATACATATCTATATTTTATATACACACATACATGTATATACACTGCTAAACAGGTAGAATTTATATATAAACATATCTTATATGTTTGTATTTATTATATATATATTTCTTGTGTATATATTTACTTTATATATATAAACATAAGCATATGATTATATACATGTATATATGTATACATGTTTATATATATGTATATATAGTACCTGTTCAGTCCTTTTAATGTTCTTTGAAGCTAACCTTAGTGTTGGATAATCAATTGGTATGATCTTCTCTGAAGAAAACTCTTTCTGTCTCTCACAGCACTCCTTGGTTTCCTGTAGCTTTTTGTTTAGGGTTGAGGGCTCTTGAACTTTCCCTCTTTCCTGTCAATATGTTGACTGGTGTCATCCTTCTTCAGATCATGTTTAGGCAGCCATGTTGGTGAGATTTCATGGGTGTAACACCTCTCATATTTTTGAGACACAATTTCCTAGGAGACTTCCTGTTTCTCTGCTCTTATAGTCTTCCCAAACCCTCTTCTGCAATGATTCCTGAGCCTTAGGTAGAGCACTTGGGTTATAGATGTGTCTGTTGACACTGGCCTCCACACTCTATGTTTTGGTTAGGGATTATGCTATCTAGTTTAGTGGTACTTGTAGATTATTCTCCAAGAACTATGACTTATGAGTGTCTCAGAGTTGGCTAGGTTCCCAGCACCAAGAGCAATTTCTCTCTTATTGAGCAGGTCCTAAGTTCAATTAGAGAGGTACTGTTTACCATCAAGGTGTGTGTGTGTGTGTGTGTGTGTGTGTGTGTGTGTGTGTGTGTGTGTGCCACTATTACAGTCTTAGGGATATCATGTCATGCTGGTGAATGCAGTGGTTCATAGACATCACAGTCAGTTAAGATTATTGGTCATCTTCCTATTTGGAAGGTTTCATGGCACTTTTGGTATGCCGACAGCTAGTCCACAGGAAGAAGTTTGAAGGTCAGGTCCATTTGGGGCCTTTTGGTCCCTGTGTCTGAAGTGCCTGGGTCCTTTAGAAATTGGGACTTGCTTCCATCTCTAGGAGGCAACTTAGGACACAGTGTAGTAAATAACGACTTGAAAGGCAAAAAAACATTGAAGAAGGTGGTAGGATTCAGAATTAACTTGTGAGCATCAATAGCTTTTTTACACAACAACAAACATACAGAGAAGAAATCATGAACATACTCCTATTCACAAAACCCTCAAAGAAAATAACACCTAGAAATAAACCTAATAAAGGAGCTGAGAGTTTGCTACAGTGAAAATTTTAAACCTCTGAAGAAAAACAGAGAGGCACTATAAAATGGAAATGGTTCTCAGAAATCTAATGTGCACATGTAGAAGAGTGAATTTAGACCCATATCTATCACCTTGCACAGAACTATATCTAGATGGATCAAAGACCTAAGTCAGACACCTGAAGCCTAGGCAGTATACTACAGGGTGTAGGTTTGGGAAAGGAGTTTCTGAATAAAATTCCTTTTGCCCAAGAATTAAGGCCAACAACTGACAAGTGGGACCTATTAAGACTAAAAAGCTTACACAAAGATTAAAATAAAAAAAAACAGGTGAAGAGGAAGCCCACAAACTGAGAGATATAATCTTTGCCAATTATTCATCTGGTAGAGGATTAATATCCATATTATAAAAAGAATACAAATAACAAAGAATCAGAAAGACAAATCAAAAATGGACTGGACTCTAGACAGAATTCTTAAAAGAAGAAATAAAAATAACTAAGCAAATATCTCAAAAAATGTTCATTGTCCCTAACAATGAAGGCAGTGCCAACTAAAACAGCTTTTATATTTCATCTTACCACAGTCAGAAAGGCTAAAATGATCAAAGCAACTGACAATAAAAGCCAGTAAGTTTGTGGAGAGAGAACATTCTCTGATGGTGGCATTGCAAGTTGATGCAGCAATGCTGGAGATCAGTATAAAGAATCCTCAAAAAGCTGAAAAGAAATCTACCACATGACCTAGCTATAACACTCCTTGGCATATGCCCCAAAGTTCTGACATCCTACTCCACAGACACTTGCTCAGTCATGTTCACTGATACTCTTTTCCCTATAGCCAAGATGTGGAAACCATCTAAATGTCCTTCAGCTGATGAGTGGATGATGGAAATGTATTGCTATGGAATACTATTCCACTGTAAAGAAAAAGCAAAACAGTGAAATTTGCAGGTAAATAACGGAACTAGAATACAGACTGAGTAGGTAACCCAGACTCAGAAAGTTAAATGTTGCATATTATGCTCTACTTGACACAGGCTAGAGTTATCTAAAATAAGAGAACCTCAATTGAAAAAGTGCCTCCATAAGACCTGTAGGATTTTTCTTAATTAATTTAAATAGAGCATTTTCTTATTTAGTCATTGATAGGAAAGGGCACAGCCCATTGTTGGTGGTGCCATCCTTGGGCTGATGGTGTTTTGGTCTATGAGAAATCAGTCTGAGAAAGCCATGATGAGGAATCTAGTTATAGGCTACCCTCTCCCTCCCATCCATCAGCTTCTGCCTCCAGGTTTACACCTGGTTTGAGTTCCTATCCTGCATTCCTTCAATGATGGACTACAATGTGGAAATGTAGTCAAATAACCCTTTCCTCCCCAATTTGTCTTGGTCCTGTTATTTCATACCAGTGAGAGAAAACCTGAGACACACATCCTCTCTCATCTGAGGTTCTCAGCATCTCTCCAAATCTTCAGATGTGAATACATAAGTTGGAGCAGCTACAGAAACCAAGGTAGTAGAAAAAGATCACTTGAGAATGGGGTGAACAATAAAGAGAGGGAATATCAGGTTGTGTGCAATGTGTATGGGAAAACGGGGGGGGGGGGAAAGGGGGGATGCTATAATTAGGACTAGGAGAGGAGGGCAGCACAGAACATGGAGGGAGGATGGACATACAACAGGAAGTCTGACACATTCATAAGAAGTCATGCTATTAACCAGTTAAAAGGCATACAATACACCAAAGTTGGTTTGGACATATATAGTTTGAATGAAATTTTCCCTTCTGGGCTGACAATACTACCCACGAGAACCATAGACCATCTAATAAAACTC
>CABHPH010147371.1:0-35177 GCA_902168325.1 Peromyscus nudipes
ACAAACCAGCCTAGCATGCTCTGAGCATCACCAGTGCAGTCTGTACTCATCCTTTGTGGGCTGTTTTATCTGCACGCTGACTGGGACCCTAAAGACTGGGACCCTAAGCCAAGCCCTGTCCTGCATCATTACCTACCAGCTTCTTCATGATTTTAGTTTCTGTAGTCAGTGCAACATTATTTTAGGAACCTCTCAAAGAACCAAGTGTGTGGACTCACATCTCATTGTCCACAGAGTTCCAAAAATGAGCACAGATTGGATGAGTGGGTTTAACTAATTGTGTGTCCGGTTTCAGTGGAAGAGAGGGGAAGCAAAACCCTGACATATGGTGGCCAAATAATTCCTTTCAATGTACTGAACTCTGAAGGCTGAGAGCTCTGTCCCAGGACAAACTCCTCAGTCTGTGGGCCAGCGTGACTGCACTGAGTTGGCTTCCAGCTTGTTCCTTGTTTACAGTCTGTCCTGAGAGAGGGAGAGGGCATCGTGCGTGACTCGTATGCACTTACCTCCCAGTACATCCCGTACATCGAGAACTGGAATCTCTCTTGGATGGTAATTACCATGATTATTATTCCCCCATGGAACTTGTAGAGTGAGCTCCCAAAGCAATTCCTCAAGCTTGTCAAACCACTGCCTTGATTTGCTTATGAAAGGCAGTTCTAATCAAAAGAGGTAATTACAATATTAAGTGCCAAGCCTTGGTGTGCAAACTCTTGAGTCATAGGATATTAAGCTTAATTGAACTACATTGAAGGAGGCATGCAGCATCATGCACAGGGCTCTCTGAGCTAAGGCGAGCCCCAGCCTAAAATATCACTCCAGGAAAGTGGACAAATTACCTGATGATCCATTAGCCATTTGAGAATCACTGTGTCATACAGGCCAGTGCACCTGCTTTAGGAAGCTTTTCCTCTTCGAAGTGGTTAATGCTTTCGAGATTGATGCTTGAGATACCTTATAAAACAGAAGCCCTGCCCCATTTTTGATGTAACCATACTAAGACAGGGCCTGTCACTGGAGCCATAATTCACTTACTCAACTATTCAGTCATTGAGACATTTAGTCAGCCAGTCATTGGATATATATTGAGGTCTATAGTATTCTAGGTGTTGTGATGGACCTTGGTTGCTGAGATAAATTAAGTATATTTTAGGCCTTCTACAAACTCAGCATTGGTGTGGGAAGCTAAGTCACCAACAGGTGATTAATCTCTGATGTGAAAGCACTGTAATAAGAAAATGTTCAGGATAAGTAGACAGAAGAGTTCCTGGCATGCTTTGGAGAAGACAGACAAGGACTGGCAGGAAGTATAGGACTCAGGATAGATTGAATAGGAGTGAGAGGCTCTACCATGCCCCAGAAAAGGAGAGGAACGGGCAAAAGTGTGACGGAGTAAAAGACCTCTATGCATTTCAGAATGCATACATTCTATGCTACAAGAACTTCACTGTGACTTTTAAATCATATATTCATGTATACATTTATGAACATGTGCCTCTGCATGGTCTCAAGCAGGCTTTGAAGTCCATCAGAGGCTGTGATGGGGGTCTAAGAAAGTAAAACTACTGAGGCTTAGTGCTGAGGCTCAGTCATCCAAGAGCTTCTCCTCAGGCCTTCAGGATTCAAGCACTGCATTTTAAGGAATCTCTACAAAAATACAGAGGTGATTAAGTAGATTCCACAAACTCAAACACTGGCCATCACCACACACATAGATACCACAGCACCCCCATCCTTCTCCCCTACAAAATTCACAGGTACTTCTGCTGAGTGTGGTCATAATCAATCTTTATGTAACCTTTAACACACATAGAAAATGACCTGAGTACCCTACAGGAAACACCCTCATCTTACAACACAGGTCTGACCCAGGTTCGTTAGCAGAAGAGGATGTGTTCTCAATGAAAGAGCAGAGTGATCAATCACACCAGCTGATGGATGGCATGGCCATGAGTGTGCCAGGTTGCCTATAATAACATGCTTTTATTACCAAGTGAATCACCCTTCAATTTGGCTATACTAAAAAGAAAGAAAGGCCCACATTTGAATCTATTTAATTCAAGGCTGTTTTTTTGTTTTGTTTTGTTTTTTTGAACATAATCTTAAAAGTTCTAGGAAAGGAGAAGAAATATCACATTCTTTTAATGTTCTGTAGTGTTGATGTATTTAAAGCTAGTGCTGTGGGATGGTCTGTACGTCAAACATGTTGCTTATTGGTCAATGAATAAAACACTGATTGGCCAGTGGTCAGGCAGGAAGAAGTATAGGCGGGACAAGGAGGAGAGAATTCTGGGAAGTGGAAGTCTGAGGAGACACTGCCAGCCGCCACCATGACAAACAGCATGTGAAGATGCCGGTAAGCCACAAGCCGTGTGGCAAGGTATAGATTTATAGAAATGGATTAATTTAAGATATAAGAACAGTTAGCAAGAAGCCTGCCACGGCCATACAGTTGTAAACAATATAAGTCTCTGTGTTTACTTGGTTGGGTCTGAGCGGCTGTGGGACTGGCGGGTGACAGAGATTTGTCCTGACTGTGGGCCCAGCAGGAAAACTCTAGCTACAGCTAGTTTTCAGAGCCAACAGCTGTTAGAACGAAATTACTATTCTCTTTCTGAAGATGAAGAAACAGAAGCCAAGAGAGGCTAAACAGCTGCTAATCACTCAGGATAGCTTGACTCTTAATCCTGGTCCCTTGCAGTAAAAAGCTGCTTTCTAGAGGCAGGTGTGGGAGTATGCACCTACAATCTCAGGGTTTGGGAGGCTGAAGCAGGTAGGTCATGAGTTAGAGAACTGTCTACACTACACATGAGACCTAGTTCCAACCAACCAACCAGCCAACCAGATAATGGCCCTTTCTCTTTTGATAGAAATGTTGAGAACAATTTTATTTTTCATCATATAAATAAAATATTTATTCCTTCAAGCTAATCATTTGAAGATAGTCCCTAATTTGCGACTTACAGAGGATTCAACTTCAATATATTTGACATTATGCTGATATAAAAGCCTTATACACTCAATAGTAGAAACTGACCCCCTGTTTTGAATATTTATGCTTCCTTGTCCAATCAATTCGCAGCATGACACTCTCTTTCAGTGCTGGATCATAGCTACCAGCCAATTACATGATCAGTAACATGTTCAAAAGGGCACACAGCCAAGATCCTAGAGTGTACCACGTTACTAAGCTATGATGTTTTCTAAATTGGGTGTCTTACGTGCATTTAAAAAATATACTTTCAATGTACAATGACTTTATTGAGATGTATCCCCATCAGGAATAAAAGAGTAGAGACATGGCCCAAACGAGTGGAAGAAAAGTAGGCATGAGTTATCCCCTCCCTCCTGAATGGTTACATTCATATGAGCCAACAGATATCAGCCACCAATCTAGGACCACACTGCCCCCAATAGTCACTAATCCAGGAGAGTTTTTACCAATAACACCTGCTGTGTATTCCAAGAATAAGGAAGCCAAGCCCATAAGCTTGATCCTCTCCTAATCCATTTATCTTCTTCCTCGGCCAGTGTGCAACAGAGGGTGTGGAGAAAATGCACTGCTGTATACAAATGCATTTGTCTGCAAGAATAAGTGTTCTGTGTTTGGGGTCAGTGACTAGACATCAGTAACTATCACAAAACTGATGGCCTGAGACAGAAGAATCCTCAAAACTCTATGTCTCCAAAGTAAAATCGTATTTCTGTGTCCCTTTGATGTTACTTAATAGTCAATGACAATTGCAGCTTTGCTCAATAGTTCCTGATGTCATGAGCAATGCTGACCTGTGCCTTAGAACCACATCGTCTTACATAATGCTAAGAAATGAAACTTGCCTTTCATTTTTCTCAATGCCAATGCTAAGTGAAAGAATCCAAGATGAATATGCTCTTGTAGTTTCTGGATCAGCTATTTGAAAAGTATGATTTATCTAATTCCGTCTCATAAATAAACCAGATAGACAAACTTTTCCCTGGGGTGGTGCCAGGCAGGCTAGAATGGTGGTCACACAGATACTAGGCCATGGCTTTCAAACCTTTCTCACTGATTTTCTGGGAAGGCCTGCTTCTGACAGGCTTGTCATTCTCAGGCTTTCAAAGGTGGTATGAAAAGTGAAGTCTCAGGTTAAGCAAGGTGCAGTGTTTCAAGATTAAGGTTTGTTCCAGTCATTGGGTGAGTGGCCTTGGATAATCCATGCCCACAAGCTGGACTTTTCTTTTCTTATCTTTAACATAAAGGTGACTGTGACTCATTCTCATGAATTTAGTATGATGGCTAACATCTGTTGAGTAGCTATTAGGTTGGGGACACTGGGCTAAACGTTACAAATAGAAAGGTGAATTCCAAGTGTCTAATCTCTAGATGGAAAGACAGATACTGATAGCATCAACCTAATGCATTCTGTGTTAGAAATGTGTGTGATTCAGGGGCTGGGGAGGTGCCTCACTCAGTAAAGTGTCTCCCATGACTCACTAGTCTGCTAGCCTCATCAAATTGATTAGCCCAAGATCAATGAGAGACCCTGTCTCAAAACAAAACAAAACAAAACAAAACAAAACAAAACAAAACAAATACAACAATGGAGGGTTCCAAAAGAATGTCTTTTGAGGATGCCCTCTGGCCTCCACACATCACACACATATGAACATATACACATACTCAAAGAGAGGTACACGATTCATTATTCTATGAAGTGATCTTACATCTATATTCATGGCCAAACTGGCTTTCAGATGCATGGTATGGTTCTGAATTATAGAGAAATTGATTTAGTTAAGGAAATCCACTCTGTCCCCAGTGGGGCTGCTGTCCTCACTTTTACCTTCCCGCACCAGAATCTTCTGTAGAAAGGCAATGGTGAGCCGTGCAGGTGGAAGCGCCACCAGCAAGCCTGTTATTAATCATTATCATAATGATCTGGGCCAACCTGCTGAGCTTTTTGATGTGTGCTCATCTCTACGGATTAAGATGAAAATCTGGGCGTGCTAACTATCATTGCAGCATTAGGATTGGGGACCCATTAATCTCAGGCTGCAAATGACCAGAGGTAACCTCAAAGAGACACACCAGTTCACCTGCAACCCTGGGGAGCTCTATACAACACCACTAGCCCCTGCCCCGGCAGCTATAAAACAAGGGGAGGGGTTTCTGGGTGAAATGCAGCCAGAACCATTGGGATCTTCCTCCATTCCAGAGTTATCAGAAAGGTTTTCTGAGGGCTTCAAGTTGAATTCCCAGTGGCCATGAGAGCCTGCCAAAAAAGATATGTCTCAAGGGTAGTATTTCACCAACAGAATCTGCAAAAGATGAAAGAGAAGAGTGGGGGAGGGGACTCAGATGTTAAAATTCCAGATATAAGCACAAGATCTAAGTACTCAGTGAAGTAATGCCAGGAGGCTGCTCTAGGGGACTTCTGGCTGGCTATGGGACTAGAAAAGGAGACCTGAGTTCTAATCTCTGCTCTTGTTTCATGGAGGACCTTGATGATGAAGTAGTTAGGAATACAGGATTTGGAAGCAAGTAAATCTAGTGCATGTGATGATCTCTGAGACTTGGCTCACATAACTGCTCTGTGTCCCTTTTGTTAAATAAGAATATAAGTATATACATCCCTTGCAGGATGGGTGTGAGAAAGCAGAATTTGTGTAACCATCGGTAACAAACTGAAAGGAAAGTTTCTCACACTGGTAAGCTGTCTGAGTACAAGCAGAGCTATGATGAGCAAATATGTCATGTTCAGAAGCCCTGTCACCTCTGTTGACTCTTCTAGTTCCCAGGAAGGTACTCCAGGAAATTATGTCTCTCTAGTGTCAATCATAGCTCCTCTTCTGGGACACTGTGAACACTGGTGGACTAGCTGAGGGCAAAATGGTCAAGCCTAAAGTTTGGGCTTTGAGTGGATGATCAAATGAGGAAATCCAGTAGGTGACACTCCAGTGGTCTTTCTCACTGTAGAATTCCTGACGTTGGCCATGTCAGTTCAATTTTTAAACTTCTACGACATTCCTTGCTCCAAGCTTCTCTGCCAGTCCCCTCTCTTCCTACAGTGAAGCTTCACAAGTGTCCTTGGACACCAGGGGCTCTTCACAGAGACCCAAAATGACTGGCCTTGTGTCTACCTACAATGACAGAAAGGCCTTATGCCAGGATTTTGTTTCTGGGCATGTTGTGTACAAATAAAACAACTCTAAAGGGCTCACAGAGCAGAAGTCAAATAACTCAGTAGGAAAATGCATGGCAAAAATGCAAAGAAGGTCCACTTCCCAATGCTTAAGAATGACTTGTATAAACTGTGAAGTACCTGCTCACTAAGTGTCAAGGGTACCTCTTCCACACAAGGACATGTCGCTCTTGGTCTCATATATTGGTAACCCGAATGAATTTGCTTCTTAGGAAACCTGGCAATTTGAATGGACATTTTAATTTTGACCTTTGATCTAATTTTAGGAAGATGATCCAATTTAGAGCAGCCTAAGAGATGTCTCCTAGAAGCTGATCTTTCTGTATGTCTCCCATCCTTTTTTGCCAACCTGGCTCGCAGAGTACCTCACATAATGTAGCCAGTGCATGGATCAAGAATTTTATCTCATTCTGTCGATCTGTTGAGTTCTTCCTAGAGATCTTCCTTCCTTCCTTCCTTCCTTCCTTCCTTCCTTCCTTCCTCCCTTCCTTTCTTTCTTCTTTCCTTCCTCCCTTTCTTTCTTCCTTTCTTTCTTTTCTTCCTTCCTTCCTTCCTTCCTTTCTTTCTTTCTTTCTTTCTTTCTTTCTTTCTTTCTTCATTGTTTCTTTCAAAAATATTTGTTCTTTGGCAATCTGGTACATACATACAGTGTATCTTGATCATATCAACTATCATTTCCCTCTTCATCTGCCCTTAGACCCCCCCACATACACTACCAAAACTTACTGATTTACTTTTGAGACAAGATCTGAATCTACAGTCCAGGTTGGCCCTGAACTTACTACGTACCGCAGACTATCCCCAGACTCTCAGTAGTCCTCCTGCCTCAGCCTCCAAAGTGCTGACGTGACAGTCATGTGCCACCATGCCCTACACCTTCACACTCTCATTTGTTCCTCTTCTCGCACTAACCATGCTCTCACTCATTTTGTGATTATTACCGGCAGCGCAGCTTGCTTAGGAGAGAGCTTGGTTTATGGGAACCACGCTAGGCTTGGCGGATCCCTTAAGTCAATAAGAGTTTATTCCAGCTGTCTTGATTTCTTAAAAAGATGGCTCCCTTTAAGTCTCCTAATATACCCAAGTGGCATGTGTGAACACATGCTCAGATCCCCGTGTCTATGGAAATGACACTGAATCATTTTGCAACAAAGGAAGGGCTTTGGATGTTTCTTGGAGGTGTGGCAGATAGGTAGCGCCTGGGCAAACCAGTTGAATGGGTGCGTCCCAAAGCAGCTATGGCCTCCTCTGGAAGAAACTGGGTTCTGAGACAAGGCTGAATTACTCATATAGTAGATCCTAAACATCCTACCTACAATACTGGCAGCTGTATTCATGAGAGAATCTAGCCATGTAAAAGGTTTTCATGTCAGCAGACAGCTCATGACGTACCCAGAGAGTGTATTCAAACTTTCCCAGACACCTCTCCTCGTCCAAAGGGCCCCAGATAGAACTTGTATCTGATGGCTCCTTCTCCTCTCCTGAAATGAGACCTGCAGCTGCCTGTGGCTAGACTGTAGGAGTGAGAATATGGAGCCACAAATGTTTGTGGAGTCTCTTTACAAACACAGCAGTTGTGAATTATTCTCTTTTACATCTTTGAATTCTTTTGATGATTTAAAAATATTTAATACTTTAAAAATATTTGAAACCACTTATCTCATGGGCCTTTTAAAAAAATATAGACAAACTGCATCCGTTCCTCCCTTCCTTCCTTTCGCAGCCTCTCCTTCCAATACTCATCTATGAGAATGGACCCCTTCCTGAGCTTACGCAATGCATTCTCTCCAGTACCCAGAATGCTGTCTGACACATGATTGAGATTCAGAAGTTAATATGAATAAATGAATAGAAGTGATTGTTGCGATGACATGAGCCCAGTCAGAACCAAGACGCTTATCCTGCTGCCAAATTCTCACATCACTGAGAACTTCATGAATTGACTCAAGAGTCTCTCTTTAGGAAAGAGTATTTAATGGACTTATGCAGTGTCTTCCTTTCCATTGAGAGAGCAAAAGGAGAAGAAAACATTCCTTGAGATACAACCTCTGGAGTCATGGAGATATTCTCCTGCCCAGAAAACAATGTACCAACTCGATAAACACTTGTTCAGATCCTGTGACATAGAATAGTTAAACACACTGGCTATATGATTACAAAACGGTTAAAGTTGATCCTCATTCTCTTCTCTAGATACAGTACACCCAAGCAAATGACAAAAGCGTCAAAAAGTTAGTGGACACACTAATATCATCTATGGTTTACTGGATGCTCACAATGAATAAGGACCTCTTCTGAGGATTTAAAATAATTGATACATTCACTTATTATAATAATCCTATGCAATATTGGCCATTATTCCCATTTTCAGTGTAGGGAACTGAATTTTATATGGGGGAGGTTGCCCAGTGTCAGAAAAAGAATAGCACCTACAGAGCTTGGTTTCACTTATGGTATTTGCTATGAAGTATATCCTCCGAGCATTATGTGCTACCTTTTCTCTCATGAAAGTATATAGAAAGGAGCAAAGGGACACAGGAGGCATTTGTTCTCTCTGCCCTGTTGGCAAGGAGTTTCTATGAAGGATTTACTGAGGAGGTGTTATTTGAGTTTGAATCTTGCAGGATGAGTTGGGATTCCTTAAGGAGAGATGTCATGGGAACGTTCCAAAGTAAAAGTTTGTACACAGCTTCTGAGAAAACACCTAGAACCCTTGGATTTGATGGGGCTGGTCCACTGTGAGGAATGGAAAAAACATGGGAGTTAAAACTAGAAAGAAATGTAGGTGCATGACAAAGCTTCTTCTACTGAAAATTATGAGGAACGACTTTGACATCTTTGTCATGGGGAGCAAGTGTAGAGTTTTAATCCGAAATACAATAAATTCTAAGCTTCCTGCAGGAAAGTCATTGTTCATGCGGAGAATAGATGGAAGAAAGGGATGGAGGAAAAGAAAAAGTAGTTAGGAAGTTCACACAGTGGTCCAGGCAGGATGCTGAAGGATGCTGAAGGCCCAAGGGGCATCATAATCACTGCTTTCTGTAAGATAGGTGCATCTGATGTCCTGTGTGCAGAAGGAGGGAAGAGCAGTGACCTGGAGTAAGTTCAAGGTATTTGCTTAAGACATACATAGTCTATTTTTCCAGCGACCCAAAGAGTGGGCATAGTCTGTACAGCTGCTTCTCCCTCCAACTGTAGCCAGTTTTTGCAAGTGCTCAGGGGACAGAACCTGTCCCTCACTGTTGTGGCTTCAGGCCATCTCTTAATGCCTGAGCCTCAGCCAATGCAGAAGTGATGTATTGTCCTGCCTGTCTGTCAGAGCTCTTTCACAATGAGCTTTAAAAGCATGCTGAGGTCATAGAACAGTGTGTTGACTTGTTGTGTGGGTTATTGTTGTTTTATTTCTCCTGTGAATGGTTGGGTGGGATAAGTTCTTTAAAAAAATCATAGAAATTTCCATGATCTCCCTGTATATAGTGAATGTACAGACACTATCAGAGAAGAAAATACCAACTGTCAACAGGACATAGATCGCCCTTGCCCTCAGGAGCAATAAGAATTCTAGATTTCTCTCATGGAATTCACAATCAGCACAAAGATTTTTTTTAAAACTTTTAGTGCTTTTAAATGAAGCTACTTGTGTTCCTCAAGATTATTCTTTAAAACTGATCCATAATTAATTTTCCAGAGGAAAAAAGTCCTACATGTAAAGAAATACAAATATTACACACACACACACACACTCACACACACACACACACACACACACACACACACACACACGACACAGAAAAACAAAGAATAAGACCCCAAATGCCATGAACCTGCATAAAGGGTTCACCTGATTAATATCCTATAAGAGCCAATAGTGACAAAAAGTGACCATGATTTTTGACTCCATGTAGAAATCATTCTTTCTTCAGCTTCCATCTCTGTTCACCCAGGTATTTCCAGATGCCTGCACCACAAATTTGCCCCTGCCCCATGGGAAGGAATTTCTGAATAGCATGTAAGAATTCATAGGAGTGCCAGAAGATGCCTTGTTTCTAGTACCTCCTGCTGATTTTAAATACATCATAGAGATTATTTTTCTGCTAAGTGTCAACTTGGAGAATTGGTAGTACTTTTATTTCAGTTCCCTTTCTGATGGGTAAAATGTGTGATAGCTACCGGATGCAGGGGTTCCTGAAGCTCATGATCAGCTTGGATGTGTACTATGATCTGATCCACCATGACAGAGATGTGGAGAGAATGGTAATTGCTTTTGAGCCTGCTAATCTTTTCCCACCTCAGACATTCCATATGAGGGAAGGACTTGAGCTACAGTGCCAGGGGTATCCTTTTGCTGATGTGCTGATGCAATACATTAACTGCGTTATAAAGGATAGTGGCTGACTTTGTTTGAGGCAGAATTGTTTTAAAGTTTGCTCCAAACGCAAGTCATGGGAAATTCTAGTAAACCATTTCCGTTGTTTACTAACTTTGGGATTTGGTACATATTTTTGCTTCACAGATTCACAATGAAGTTAAGGCACTGTGCTTGCCCAGTGTTATTTAAAACAGCATTTGCAATACTATTATTGACCACAGAACCCCATGAAGGGTGGAAGACTGTGTGTGTGTGTGTGTGTGTGTGTGTGTGTGTGTGTAATGCTACCAGAAGCCGACAGTGACTGCTTTTCTAATTCCTGCCTTAAAAAGGTATATGACTCCAATCAATTCATATTTTATATTAGAAATTTTCATTTAGGTTTTGTGCCATTGTGTATTATCTTATCATAGAGGCTTTCAAACTTTGAGTAGTAGGTTCAAGTTCATTTTATAACTTTTACCAGTCTTGCTGCCTCCCATTTGTGGCATTTTCTTTTCACCAAATTTATGGAAAAAGTATCTGTTTCTTCCTATTCATTGCCACTCATCAGTCAATTGGACGTCACTATCGGTGGGCTCCTAACTCTGCTTTCAGGTCATGGTTAATCAATTCAAATGTCAACTCCACATGTTTCTCAGGTGCCTCATCTACTCATTCTGAGCCAACTGACAATGTTTCAATAGTTTCTCTCTCAGAATTGTACTCCTCTCTGACCTCAGGGGCTGAGCTACCAAGACTGTCGTCCTAACATATTAGCCACTCCTTCTCAGGGATCCATTCTTCTTCCTTGCATTCCACGCATTAAGCAAGTGAGCACCTTCAACGTCTAACATGTACTTTATGTTTCATATCATAGGATATTCACAATGGAGTTTTATTGTGTAGTGTGGACCACCCTTATTATTGAGAAATCAAAATCAGAGTGGTCAAGATACCCACAAAAACTCACTGAGCGCGTAAGTGGCAGGAGAAGAATTTGCATTTGATGTTTTTAAAGCTCCCAATTTGATGTAATTTGCTTTAAGCCTGTACTCAAATTGACACACTGATATATATCCCTGGGTTGGGAAGTAAATGAGATTGCTTGCTGGCTGTGAATTCAGTACACCTCCAAGTTGGACCAGGTCAGGCTATCTATAGGGATTAGAATCCATGATGCAGAAGTAATTTTAAGATGAAGCTTGGAACTATGATGAAATGTTCTGATTTGTAGAAATCACTGCTCTCCTTTTGACTGTGAAGTCTGTATCACAGAGACTAGACTGTTTAGACTTTCCACTGTTCAGGGTATGAGATAGTTCATAAGGTTCAGGACTCTTATATTTTTTTTTAAATTGAGATTCAAGTCAGATACTTGTGAAAGTACTTCTATGGATGATATAAAATGAATCATGCATCCATCCAAACACTGGTGTTTCTTATGGAAATGGGCAGGATCTTTGTTCTTTTCCTACCTCAAAATGTACTTTGAAAACCTCATCTTCTGTGGAATCCACAAGACCTGTATTCTGTCTTCAATAAAGGCACTGCTTATTGCTTATACAAATGCACAAGTAGAACCAAGCAGGTATCTGTCCTGTGTTCGTATTTGTTATTTTTTGAGAATTTTATGCATGTATAAAATGAAGTATTATTATATCCACTCCCTTATTTTCCCCTACAAGTTTCCCTCAAGGTCCCTTCTCATACTTCCACCCTCAACCTTATTTCCTCCTTATATTTTTAAATCATAACCCACTAAGTCCATTTAGTGCTCCCCATATGTGCATGAGTGTAAGCCATCCCCTGTAACATGGAGAGTGATTCTCCCTCCCCCAGCAGCTATCAAATGCCAATAACTCCTCAGCTAGATGTGGCTTTCTCTTAGCTCCTCCCTCACTTATGCTAGAATTTTGGCTGGCTTGATGTTATCCAGGTCTTGCATAGTTCTCCAAAGATGCTATCAGTTCATGCCATGTCCAGAAAACAGCATCTATAGCACTCATTCTTATCCTCTGGCTCTTACATTCTTTCTGCCTCTTCATCATTTAAAAAATATTAATAAATGACTATTGTAGTGATTTCACACACTCACAACACTCAGTCTCTACCTTCCAATCACTCCTTTGTCATACATCATTCACCTGCATCTTTGTTCGTTCATGGCATCTTGAGAGAACAACTACTCACAGAACATTTCTATTTCTATTGTTTCCATTAAACCAAACATTTAAACCTTGCCCCTTCTTCTCATTCTTGTCAATAGTACCCATACTCCTTTTGGTGAATGTTACTGCTGTTTTTCTAATCATTCAAAGTTGAAATATGAAAATTTCTTTGGACATTTATCACCTTTGCATTTGTTGTGACATTTACAGAGCTTAAAGCATCTGTGGTCCCAGTGTTCACCTCCTTTTCCTTTGTGATCCTCTTAGTCAGTCCATCACTGGTCATTGCCAAGTTCAATAATTTTCAAGGTTTGTGGTATGTAGTGAATAGCTAGTAGCGTAGGGAGTGTTGTCAGTTGTCACAACTAGTATAGAATAGGTTGAATCCAGGGTGCTGCTCAGTATTGTGGGGTAAGACATCCTACAGTAGCAGCCTCATCCACTGGAAACTCTTCTTCATTGGGTCCTGCCTTCTTGCATCTGCTTCTTCTTCTACCTAGTTACCATATTCAATTAAATATCTTCTTGATGTCTAATTTGGAGACATTTCAATGGTGCCTAGCCAGTCTTTAATCCTGTTATTCAAGGTTCTCCAAAATAGTTCCAACCTAAGTTCCCACTTCCTCCCCTTAGGTCACACCATCATTCCCTACATACCTAGAGCCTAGCTCACTTGGATGGCAGCCTTCTTCCTGGGTGTGCCCAAACATCTTATAGCAGGAAAGTGTCCTCTATTATTGTTGCCTTATATTTTCCCCCTTGTTCTCACTCCCACCATAGTGTGTCAGTGTTCTGCCTCTATTCCCACTATAATACCAAAGCATCCTTTTCCTTCCTAAAACCCGATTCTTCCAATGGCTGCTACCTTTTCCATCATCAGGCAGTGTGCTCCCTAGGGGAACACAGGATGTTCATGCCTAGTTTCCTCTGCTCCAGTGTGAAATGGGACAGTGATGAGCTTTACTTGGCATCTTTCCATATGGAAATGAAAGGAGAGAGGAAGGAATGTAAGGAATTTTCATCACATGAAGAGTGGTCAAGTTGGGTGGGAGACGCATAGGGTTGCTCACAGTGCTGGGAACAGTTGGCTGGGCTGCATCTGCCTCTTAAGCCCAGTCCCCCATCTTTCATCAGAGGATGTCAACAGTTTCTCAATTTGTTCCTTCATCCTCCTTCCATTCATCCTTTCCTTCCTCTTTTTCCTTTCATTCCTGCTCTTCTTCTCTCCTTTTTTTCTCTCAGAATATTCATTCTCAAAGAGAAAAACAATCATATTCTGATCAAGAGTACAGAAACTGATTCTGAGAAGGAGCAAATGGTACCTTAAATACTAAGAATATTTTGTAGTCCTTCAAGGTCCAACTTGATATGACAAAATCTGACTGTTTTCTTTAAAAAATAATTTCATTTTCAATGAACATGCATTGATTAAAATACTTTATATCTTTAGTTTTTCTTCTTGTTTGTATATGAAAGAAGAACAACAGTGTAACAACAAACATGTTGGAAAATGTTATTTCAGACCAATGTAAAAGAATATGAACATGCATATGTATTTTCACATTCTCAGAAATCAACTAAGAGATTCCACTCTCTCAATCATAAACAATTAGGAGAAAACATACTATACTTCAACTTAGGATGTGATTCACTCACATATTTCTCCAATTTGTCAAGAGGAAAATGTACCTCAGAGAAATGAGGCATATTCATTCATTAAGCAGCACAGCACAACTGATTCATGAGCTGTTTAAAGTTTAAGAGAAAGCAAGCAAGCAAAGCACTCAGAACTAAGACTGACACCAGCTAGCCTCTTTGTAATACCATCATCATCATCGTCATCATCATCAGTAGCCATAGCAGCAGCATCAGGCATAGTAATACTTACTGTTCTTTTTCTCCAACGCAATCTTTGTGTCAGGTGCTGGGGAGAAGGTAACACTTCACAAAACTGGCATTGTCTCCATTTTAATATAACTCATATTCTAGTGGGTGATACAGGCAATCACCAGGCAAGGAACAATCGTCAACTGTCCTAAGTACAGGAGCCAGGAGAGTATGGAACAGGAGGAACTGATTTAGAGCTGGGGAGGAGGGGGCAGGAATAATGAAGAGAGCTCCCTAGGGCAATGATAATGAACTGAGATCTGAAGACTGAGTGAGCTAAGTGAGTGAATTAAGATGTGAAAAGTGCTCCCCTGGGAAAGACCAAAATACATAAAGGCTGTTGAGCAGAAAGGAACACAGAACAGAATTTTAAAAGACACAAATATTGAGATACCCAAAGCGAGGAAGACAAGATGGAAAGTGGCCCAGAATGAGGAGGAGGTACCTGTGCCACCGCTAGTGGTGGTGCTTTGCATGGTGGTAGGAAACTTAGTTTTACCCTAAGATCAGTGGCCAAATGTTAAAGGTTTAGAGAAGGAAGTGACATGGTGTAGGATGTCATGGAGAGTTGATTGGTATGACTGGATGGGTGAATGGTAAAAATGGAAGGATGGAAGGGCAGTGGTCAGCTAAGATTCTTTCAGGAGTTTTGGCCTAAGGTGGTAGAAATAAATGCAAATACAAAAATATTTTGATATAAAACTAAGCTACTTTCCAGAGGTGAGTGACAGGAAACATCAAGGACAACCCTAGAGTGTGGTTAAAATGTCAGCTCTTGGGAGGCAGGGGCAGGCAGATCTCTGTGAGTTTGAGGCTAGCCTGGTCTACAAAGCAAGGACAGCCAAGGATGTTACACAGAGAAATCCTGTCTTGGACAACAAACAAACAAAAAAACCAACCAAACAACAACAGCAAAAACCAAACCAACCCCACCCCCCCAAAAAAAACCCAATTCCATGGGCAATGATAGCATGCCTGAAGCCACTTAGGGTGTTGACCTCTGACATAGCCAAGGTGGCTCTCAGGGATCAGAGCTGACTTACTTTTTTCCAGTCCTATTGAGTGAGACACTGCATCCTTGGTATAGACCTATGGCAATGTTGCTCTGAAGTTGAAGGAATCTAACAATTTTGGACCTGGGGTTAAGGGATTTGCATTAATATCTCTAGTGTGTGCAGGCACTTGGTACTGCTGAGCAAGAATCCTCCTCCTCTGAAAAATAGAAAACATAGTAAAACCCACTTCAACAGGTGCTAACTGGGATCACAGAGATAGATTTGTTCCCAACAGGTCCATCTACATCGGAATCCCGAGGGTGTGTTTGTGATGTTCCCTTTGGTCATATTTCTGTCCTTTCTGTTATATGTTGCT
This sequence comes from Peromyscus nudipes, assembly GCA_902168325.1. NCBI lineage: Eukaryota > Metazoa > Chordata > Mammalia > Rodentia > Cricetidae > Peromyscus > Peromyscus nudipes. The sequence goes on from CABHPH010147371.1 coordinate 15,960, forward strand.
CCTATGCTCTGGGGCCCAAGAGAAGCTTTTGATTGAATATCTTTTTACTCAACAATTCCAGGTGAGATGGGCTACAGTCTCCTGCACATTAGAGGCTCAAGATGGTTTGAGTTAATGGGATCCCTTACCATAGCTAGATGGGAGGTGTGCTCTCCAAATTTGAGAACTAAAAACAAAAGCCAACGTTTATTTGAAAAGAATTACCTGGTACTGCTTTCTAAGATTGAGATTTCCAGGATGCATCACTCAAGAACCTTATTTGAAAAGACAAATAAGGTTAAGGAATTCCCCTTTTCCCTAAGCTGCCAAGGTGGCTCTGAAAGATCATCCAAGCATCGCACTGAAAGACATACCAGCTTGGGGCTTTCATTTGGCTATGATTTCTTGAGACAGAAACCCTGTCTGCTTTACCACACAAGGGTTGCTAAAAACATTGGCATTACACTGAGAAAACATTGAAATATTTTCAAAATTCAATTACTGTGCTGTGACCCTGTTTTCTTTTCTAGCCGTCTCATGGCAAATTGTTGACAGATCTACTATGGCTTTAGGAACAATACATTTTTAAAGATGTTCTTAAATGCTAGATTACCATTAGAGACAGTGAGGTCTAGGAAAATCTGTGTGTGTTGACTACATGTATGTCTGGGTGCACGACATTAAGGAGTTATGGAAATCCTAAAGCACTAACTATGTTAAAAGAGTTTGAGATTCTTGTTTGTAAGAATCTGCTGCTAAGGAGATCCTATTACAACCCCGCCATTTACTCAAGATTGGCATGGAAACATTTAGTTAAAAATCAAATGTATAGGTCCTAGACCAAGCAAGGCACCTATCTCACTCCTAGGGGATTTGACTCTGGGCCAGTCGGCCAAAGTCCAAGGTTCCCCTTAAGGCCCTAGAAGTACATCCCTGAGGTTGTCAAGTTAGCTCTTGACCACAGGCTTTCATTTTTACTTGCTGTGATTTCTCTTCCATAGCAGTTAACCCATGCACGTTCCTCTTCACCCCCCTCTTAACAATATTGAAAGTATTTCTTAATGGCTGGAGTCAACTATGCTAAATATTAGAGCACAACATGCCCACCCAGATAGTGGGTATACCCACTGCCTTCATGGCCCTGACCAGCTTTTCCTGCACTGCCCATGCCTTGATATGTTCATTCAAAGCCTATTCAAAGCCAAATCAAACACTTGGTAGCTATGTGATTTCAAAAATACCAGGTGCAGAGGATGTCGTAGGACCTCAAGATGAAGAGCAAAAAGGCCTTTAAAATGACAAGGCAATCAGCTCAGTGATGTCCTTCATCTCAACCACACTACCCATTAGAACTTCCCTTCAGCACCTTATCCTTCTATTGCACAGCCATTGGTCCATCTCTCTTTTGCAGACTAGCACGTGCTTTCTGAATGATAATGATTTTGCTTATGATCATTGATGGATCAAAGTCAATGTCAGCATCAGCCTATAAGGGGGCACTGGTTGACAGGAAGTGCTTGAGGGTATGCCGAACTACTTTGGTATCCTGTACCCTTCCTTCTTTGTGTGAGTGATTGTGGATGACATAGTCCATCCTGATAAATAACCATGTTCTGCTCTATAATTTCCAGATGTGGACCTCAGGGTGTCGAGGATTATGATGGTGAACTGGAGGAATGTTTTATATTAGAGCAAGCCCTGTGAGCAGGATGTCAGCTTGTGGCTTAAAGGAGTTGTTAGCTAGGCTTATTTTAGCTCCAGAATTACTCTTTCCCCTTGGAATATTTGGATTTCAAGTAAAAATACGTTCATTTTTTTTCTTAGCTGTATTCTGTAACTTCAAATATATCCTGTTGGATGTATGAAAGCTCTAAGAGCATTTGTTGGGTGGGTATCTCATATAGGTATTGGAAACATCTGCATACCATTTATCAAACATGCTAAAGAGCAAGTCTTCACTTAAACAGGTTCGGTAATGTCAACAACCTTTTTCTAATATACTATCCCTTTGCATTCAAGAGAGAATTGCCTCTTTAAACTGAAAGCCACTAAGCAGCAATGGCCTCTGGTCTTTCTAATTTGTGGTTGACCTTTAAGATGCATTCCAAGCTCTTCAGAAATGCCACTGGAAGAAGGAAAAACAATTTATTGGCCATTTTTCCTTATGAGTACAGGCCACTCCTCCCAGCCATCAACCTCTCCTGTGTGAAGCAATCCTGTGTCCAGAATATATCCATGGATTGATGCTTCAGAAGAGGTATAGCCAGTTCCCAAATACATACAATTCCTTAGAGACTGTTTCTTCCAGAGAGGTGGAGAAGAGCAATCTGGGTACCACTCAATCCTATATGAGTAAATAGAAGACTCTCACAGAGTCCGGAAGGCAAGGGACCTTATCAGACAGGATTTTACTGGCTAATAGTACGCCAATGACCTAAGTTATACCACATAACTCTTCTGTTCAACCAATAAAAACCCATTTCTAACAAGCACCAATTACAGTGTTGCAATATCTATATTCTAGGGATATGCATGCAAGCTTGGTTTAGAACATGAGTCATTTCTTAGAAATTATTATGTGCTTTATGCTAGCTTAGAAGGAAAATAAGAAAACCTGTTTTATAAATGTTTCCAGAACAGTAGCAGAGTTTGAGAGATAGTACTGTTTGAAAGAATATTATTAACTAGACATGATGGAACATAACTATAATTCCAGCACTTAGGAGGCTGAGGCAGGAGCATAGAAAGTTCAAAGGCAGCCAGGGTTATATAGTGAGACCATGTCTCATAAATAAAATAAACAAAAAAATTAGAATAATATTATTATTACTCTTGTTGTTGCTGTTGTTCAGTGTTGTAGCTCCTAAGCAGTAGGCTGTCTGTCCTGAGCAGTAGGCTGTCTATCCTGAGTGGTAGGCTGTCTATCCTGAGTGGTAGGCTGTCTATCTTGTGGCGGTAGGGTTTGACATCTCTAACTACTCTTTCCTTTGACTGCCCTTCTACTAGAGTCTCCCACTGTTCTTGAGCCACAACTTTTCTGATCCCCTCCTCTGAGACCACCTCTTAGAATGTCGTCTTCTCTGAAGCCCTCACAGTGTAGAGCTTTCTAAGGACTTGTGTCTCAGTTCTTGTTTTCCTCTATACACACTTCCTTGTGGGTGCTCAACTGCCTTTGTCATAGTGTGGCTGATAGCTCACAAGCTTCCCTTGAACCCAACACTGTTTCCTACCCTTCTTCCAGGCAATTAGAGTTTGTCAGTATTAGTGTCTCCCATAGTGTTTGGCCTGTTCTGTCTTCTTGCCTTGTTAGTCCCAACCTGCAGAATTGCTTTTTTTTTTTTTTTTGGCCAAGGCAATCTCTCTTTAGTCCATTCCAATTTACTATTCAAGACTATCCTCCTAGCTACTCGCTTTATCTTTATTTCCTATTTGAACCTAACAATTAGGTTTTCAAATTTTCACTATAAAGCAACATTTTTTGATGCAAATATTTGTATGTATTTGAAATATATATGCTCTTCTTACACTTGTTATTATGGTATACATTTATCTCTCTATATATACTTTTGTTGTTATGATATATGTATGTATTTACTGTACCATCTATTATCTATCTATCTATCTATCTATCTATCTATCTATCTATCTATCTATCATCTGTCATCTTTCTAGCTTTGTCTGTCATCTCCTCTATATTCCTTCCTGACTTTCTATGATATTTTCTGAATTACAGTGGGAACCTCTTTACTCTCTCCTTCTAGCTCATTAGACATATTAGAATGGATATCAAGGCTCATATATCCCAGGGATTCACAGGATCTTCACAAATATTTACAGAGTACATACATTACGAAAAAAGGAATAAATGACAGAGTGACCGAGCATGCTAATTTCTTCTATTAACCTTTCTCTAGCCAGCTAGTCATGCCACAGCCACCTCTAAAATTTCATCTTCATTCTACTGCTCCCTAGTTCAGAAGTACAAATGACTCAAATGCCCTTCTGGGCAGCTTCCAAGCCACCCCACCTCACCGCTTTTCCCAGCTTGATGCCATGTCCTCTTATTCTGTTCTGCATCAACCTTTGTGCCTTCTCCCAGGCCCTGAATTCCAGATGCTCATTCCTTCCACATATCGGTATTTGGCTTTCCAGTCTTTCTGTCTGACCATCCTGCCCAGATTCATCATTCAATGCTCACATCCCTGGTCTCAACAACAGCACAGCCCACACAGACACAGCTTCTTTCTTGAACTTCTCACACCCACATTTTCTCTACTTGGCTCTGCACACAGCTCTGGCTGTTGCACAGTCAATTTATAAGGTCTTGAGACTAGAAGCCATGTCTTATGTTTCTTTTGGATCTGGACTATTTATTGTTAAGGATAAAATTGATGGCCATTGAAGTGATATCAAAGTAAACCAAATGCAGCAGGAATTTTACAGAAGACTCTTCTCTACAGTGCAAAGCTGAGCTTGGCTCCTCGTGGTCCCATTCAACCATTAAATTTACTACTTTACACATGCAGTAGGTCAAAGTCAATTCTTTGGATCACCAGCGTATCCTCCATGACACAAACATTAATAATGCTGTCAAACTGGTAGCACCTCATAGACTTGAGTGCTTTACTAATCCCATGTGAAAGCCTCATGCCAAGTGGTTTAATCTCTTAATTTTATCATCTCAGCATTCCTGAGAGATAAGTTGTAGGACCCTACTTTGCAGGTGAGAAAATAAGAAAACTTCAAACATAGATTGAGCCCTCGAAAGTCCCATGACCAGTGCCAGATTCCAGAAATACAGGGATCCACAAGGCACAGTTTAACCCTAAAAGGACTAGAAATTTGCTGGGGTGGGGGGATGACTAATCATCATTTGCTTTTAAGAAGTACCAGCATCAGAATTACTAATTATTTTTTTCTCTATCAAATGAAGGCAGTGACCAATTCTGTCCAGCGCCCAAACAAAGCCTTAAACATTTTGCCAGAGACTGGAGAAATGATTCAACCAGTGAAGTGCCTGCTGTGTAGCCATTAGGATCTGAGTATGGAGATCTCCAAACCTACATAAAGTATAGTGTGCCTGCCTACAGTGCCTGGGCAGTGGCCTGATGGGAGTTAGAGACAGGAAAATCCTTGGCAGTCTGTGGGTCAATTATCATGGAGTACACAGGGGCATAAAAGACAGCCCGTGTCTCAACAAGGTGAAAGGTGAGGACTGAGACCAGGGATTGTATCTCTGACTTCCACAAACACATGCATTGTGACACACTTGCCTACACACACACACACACACACACACACACACACACACACACACGAGAGAGAGAGAGAGAGAGAGAGAGAGAGAGAGAGAATAAGAAAGAGTCATTGTTAGTTTTGATTGTCAGCTTGACACAATTTAGAATCACCAGGAAACTTAGAGTTGGAGCTAAGGATTGTGCAGAAAGAGATAAAGAGATAAAGGAGAGGCCTGATGGACAGTGTTATAAAGGGAAAGGTTGCTCTCCAGGTAAGGCCCCGCCCAGCTAAGCTTCCCACTTGTGAAAGGAAAAGGCCTAAGAAAATGTTTGCTCCTAGAGATGAACAAAGAACTTAAGCTATTGCAAATGTGATTCCCAGGGGCCAGAGGCCATGTCAAGCTGGAGGTGCACTTGGCTGTGTTGTCCAGGTGGTGCTAGCTTTAGAGTCATGAAGGATACATGAAGAAAGGTGTTATGGAATTTTCCTGCATGCTTTCAAAGGTCCTCTGAGGCCAGGCGTGTGGCAGAAGAACCCCTGAGTGGAGGCCCTGGGAGTTCAAGAGGCCCTAAGAGGCCATTGCATGGGCTGTGGAAGGAAAAGCTGGATTGCATTGGACACCCCAAGATGTTAAAGATGCTAGAGCCATGGGGCATCTGCCAATAAGAACTCCATTCAGGAAGTGGTACCAGCCTATGAAAAGATGTGTGTAGCAGGAAACAAAGCTGGAGGGGTGGAGCCATCTAAGCCCTTTGACAGCAGCTACTGGATTCGGCTTACTAAGTTCTAGTATTTTCTCATTATTCCAAGATTCATCCCTTTTGGAATGGTAATATATACTATGTCCCATTACATGTTGGAAGTATGCAATTTACCTTACGAGCTTACAGGGGCTTACTGAGAATAGATTGCCTTGGGGTGTCAGAAGAGAATTTGGACTTTCAAATAGTGCTGCTGAGACTGTGAAAGTCTGTGAGGACTTTTAAGTTGAACTACATGTATTTTGCATTATGATGTTGCCATGAGACTTATGGGAGCCAGGGAGTAAAATGTGGTGATTTTAATGAGATACTTCCCATAGTCTCAGGCATTTGAGTACTTGATCCCTAATTGGTGGCACTTTTTGGAGAGGCTTAGCAGCTGTGGCCTCGCTGAAGGAAGTGTGTCACTGGGAGTGGTCTTTGAGGTTTCAAAAGCCATATGGCAATCCCAGTCCACTCTCTCTACTTCCTGCCTGCAGCTTGAGATATAAGCTCTCAGTCCCCAAGCTGCCTGCTGCCATGCTTCCCAACCAAGATGGTGATGGACTCCTATCTCTCTGGAACCATAAGCTCAAAACAAACACTTTCTTCTATAAGTTGCTTTTGTCATGTTGTTTTATGCAGTATAAAATTAACTAATTTTCAGGAGAAAAGTAACTAATGAAAGTATGAACTCCAGTTAACAAGTTAATGTATCAACCCCTGTTTACTTGTAGCAAACATACCACACTGCTATGTTAGTGATAATGGTTTTGGTACATGGGAACTTACAATACTATCTCCACAATCTGTATGTGTTTCTGCATATATATTGGAGTACGCACATACATGTGCAGAAGAAATTACATGTATATACATATGTATATGGAAGCCAGAGGTTAATCTTAAGTATTATTGCTAAGATCCTGTCCATTTTGTTTTCTAAGATAGGTCTCTGGGTATCCTGGGATCACCAAGTCAGCTAAGCCAGCCAACCATCAAGTCTCAAGGATCCTCCTGTCTCTACCTCTCCAGGACCAGGATTATACACTTGTCTCTGTGTGCAGATTTTTAAGATAGGTTCTGGGGGAGGGTGGGAGAATTGAATGTGATTCCTCATGCTTGTACAACAAGTATTTTATCAATGGAGCTCTCTCCCCAGCTCCCATCTTTATAAACTGTTGTGAAGTATAAATCTAAGCCCGTAGTAATATAAAGTACACCATAATAGTAATATTAATCTATAAAATAAGGGCTGTGGATGATCAAGACAATGGTGTGAATGACAACCTTGGGGAATCTAAGCAAAGGATTCCTTTGTGGTTGGAGGCAAAGGAGAAGTGGGTAGATTTGGTATTAGGAGGATCACCTTGGAGATTCCTGATAAAGGTCCCAAAGTCCAATCGGCCACTGTAGAACCTGCTTTGGAGTCTTGGGAATGGGGGAGGGAGACCAGGTTTAGAGATACCCACTTGGGAGTCATTATGTACATAGGTGGTGGTTGAAGTATTTGATGTCCTAAATACCATTCTGGAGATCAGCGGCCAGCAACTCTGTTATTACTGTATAAAGGATGAGCTGGAAGAGGTTGGAGGGGGCACATGGGAGCCAATCTGATTATAACTGCAGAGCAGCTGGAGACGCTCACCCTCGGGGGGAGCCACCTCGTCCTGTGGGCACAGACACTGTGTTTTCCCTGATTCTGGAAGGCATTTCCTGAGACAAACTCTGGATACAATAATTATGCTAGTTGGTAAGTTGATCTAGCCTCAACTGCATAGACTGGGAGCCCACAACAAAATGTTTCCATGTCATTCAATACATTGGCTGTTCTTAAAAAAGAAACATTTCAAGTCTTTCTCCCATGGCAGATCTTGGGTAATTATGTTAGATGAAACTATTTTGATAGACATCTTTCTGGAGGACACAGCACCTCTGTCAGTTTAAAGCCTAAGTTAATTAGATATTTGATGTGAACAAAAGCTTCCATTTAGAAAAAGAGTCCTCAAACACTACATCCCCCAGACTTCTGCTTTAGCAGAGGAGCCGATGCTAAGTACAGCTTTTATCACCAAACTGGCATTTTTGCATAGTTAATCATAGATGTCTGCTGACTCTAGATGCAGAAGGCATCCCCACTCCTACCCCAAAGATGAAAGAGCATCAACATGGTGAAATTCACATTTCCCCCATGACCAGCCTATAAGGGTGGAGTCTTAGATACAGTAAGATATTCACATTGCCAAGCATCCAGGACCTACCTGGTTTTTGTAGGGGAAAGACATTTCTTGGTCACCAAAGTGAGAATCACCTGGAAGCAGGCAAAATGAGCAAGATCATGTGTGTCTTCCTCATGAGGATTTTCTGAAGTGTGAAGTTTCTTGTAAATACGCATAAAAACTGGGAATCAATAGCTTTGTCTTTAGAGAAGCCTCCTCACCCACTGAACACACAAGTGTGCATCACACACACACACACACACAGAGAGAGAGAGAGAGAGAGAGAGAGAGAGAGAGAGAGAATTTGAATACCTCTAAACTGGCAATCCAAGGGTGACTTTGTCAGCTTTCTTTCCATTAGAGAAAGAAAAGCTATTCAAGACTGCCAGGGGGTAGAGGCTCCTGGAAGAGGCCATGTGAGAGCTGGGAGCCCAGGAAACCTCCGCCAGGGCTCCTGCTTCCCCTCTTCCAGGCTCTGTGACCTCATGTGTGCTGCCTGTTTCCCTGAGTCTGAAGTATCTTAGGTGAAGAACCGGGGACAGTGATGTTCATTACAACTGGAGCGGTACTTACTCAGTATCTCTCACTAGTCAGGTACTGCCTTCAGGAGACAGTGTTGAGCAAGGAAAGCATGGTGGTCTCACCGAGAGGTAAGTATGCTTTCAGGGAAGTTGCACAGAGAATTCCAGGCTATTGAGTATATGTGTGGCTTGCTGCCTAGCTGCTGAACAATAACAACAACAACAACAACAACAACAACAACAACAACAAAACTTCAGTCTTTTCCCAAGATGAGCAGTTGAATTTGAGCAAAAGGATAGTCTAACAACAGGACTGAGGAACACAGGGCCTAGGACCAATGAGTATTATTTTGCAGAACTTCAGAAGACTTTAATAGCAAACACATTGAAGAAGCCAATAGGCTTTGGAGTCAGAGAGAGCTGCCTGGGCATCTTTGCCTTGTCCCACAAACTATATGATGGGTTGCAATTTGCCTAATCTTTTTGAGGCTAAATTCCCTTATTTGTGAAACAGAGGTATTGTTAGATATATCTATCTGAAACTGATCTTATAAACAAGAAAGGAAATATTGTATGTGAAAAGCACCCGTCAAAAGGCAAAGCAATCGCCACATGTTAGTGATTATTGATTATTTTCATTATTATTGAGTAATCACTAGCAACAACAGTGGCTGCCATGTGGTGCCTGTGGGGCTGCTGTTCTGGGCTGAGGGATTGCAGCAGCTCCGTTAGCACATCTCAGGCTCCAAAGTGACATCCGATCACTGGAAGGCTTTGTAAATAAGTCTCTGACCTAATTAAGAGCAGATCCAAGGATATGGACTTTCTTCTACATAACAGCAGCAGCGACCATGGCACAGAAAAAGCCTGGAGAGGAACTCCCTCAAGTTCCTATGAGCAGTGTTAGCACGTGCATCTTAGGCAGTATGACTCCTGCTTAATTGCTCTCTCAGGTGACTTAATCCTTCTCTATTTCAGGGAATGACAGGATGTTTAAGGAGCACAACCATCTTATCATTCTCAGAACATGTCCTCCTCAGCAATCACCAATTGCAACCCTATATGAAGCCAATGAGTTTTGCATCTTAGGACCCAAGATGAATTCCAATCTTATCTGAGGGACCATCACAGAGCTTGGAGGATCTCCATGATCTCTAGACAATTGCAGTTTAATTTAATCCTGATGGTTGTAGAAAATTTAGTCATGCTAAAGGGCCGGCTTCCGTATATTTTCCAAGAGGAGACAGCATGTTATGTACCTAGATCCTTGGGGAGCATCTTAGAGTTGGGAGGTTGAGTTGTCAAGAATTCTTCTGTGCTACAATGTTATTCTAGAACTTATCTGGGGCTTAGTCATAGCAACATGAGTCCGTAGTTTCCAGAGCTCACCATATGGTCTCACACTTCTCTACCCTTGCTTTACCTCTGCTTGGAGGAACTCGTTCTCCTCTGGCTGCCTGAAGATTCCTCATTCACTCTTTAGAATTTCAGCTCAGGACTTCCTGAAGCCATCCCTGGCTCCCACCCTTTCTCTACTCCACTGACCCACCTGGCTTCAGATCTCAAGATCTGCCCCATGCAGTGAGTTCTCAAGAAGTGACTCTTGTTTTCTCCAGTTCTGGAGCTGACCTGGTTTCTTCCCCCAGCCTCTGACAAATAGATCCACTGCAACGCAGGAGACTGGAAATCAGCTATGCAGTTGTGAAATCTTTGATTTGAGGCAAGACTTTAGATTGCTCAAATGAGAGTTATGTAACCTTGGCATGGTGCAATGGGCTGGAGGACCTCACTGGGAGCAGATTTGGAGAATGTCACTCTCATTCTGGTGTGACAGTACCAAGGCCAGCACACCTCCCAGCCCCAGTCAAGGTCAGTGCTTTATGGCAGGAGACTCCTTGATGTTCTTAAGACAGGAGAAACAAATATAAGAGACAGAAGCCCCTGAGGATGTTTTCCTTATTCTCGACACCACTGGATGGCCCACTTGCAAAAGTCCAGTGGAGGTGCTATGGAAGCCTTTCTGCATCATAATCCAGTCAGAGAAGGCAGTGTCATTATTGATAATGAGGCCGAAGAGACAGCAGTAGGCGTTTGGAAGAAAGATACTATCACAGGGCAAAGTCATCACTATTCTATCAGGATTGTTATCACTGATTTCTTTCTTTCTTTTCTCTTTTCTTTTCTTTTCTTTTCTTTTCTTTTTTTGTGTTGCTTTGCTTTTAAATGGCAGAGAAAAAATGTTTAGAACTCTTTCAAAGTCTTTTTTATTATGATTTATTCCCTTTAGCATTTCTACTTGATAATCCCTTAAGGATGTCTACAGAGAAAGGGGGCTCAATCAATAAAAACTAAAACTCACACCCCTCAGCAGCTCAGGCTGGAGTGGTATGAGGTATTCGTCTCATCCTGAGGAGTGCTACAGTCGGCAGACCCTGGGGCTCAATATGTCTCAGTGCCTCCTTCCGCAGGAGATCTTTGCTGGCCCTCTCACCAAAACTAGCCTTTCGACTCCACATCTTATTCCAAAGACCTTACCAGAGCTGTTCGTGCACCTTATGGACTCTTCATAAAGTAAGGGCTCTTTCATTTTAGAGGCCATGGATACACAATTGAATGCAAAGAACACAACATCTGGGAATACAGGCTTGAGTTAATTTTTTCTGCCATTGATTGGCTGGGTTGTTAGACAAGTTATTCAGCCTTTCTGAATTGATTTCCCCAACTGCAATACATGGATAAGCCAACCCACTGTGCAAGGTGCCATAGTGATAGAGTAAGATAACATGAGTGAAGAGTAGCATAGGCTCACAGTTCTGGTCTCTCCAACTCACTAGCTGCTCATTTAAATCATGCTATTTAAACTTTCTTTTCAAAGAGAACTTTTATTAAAGTTGTTCTTTGACCATTGATTATTGTCCTTCTCACAGTCTCCTCTCTGAACTCCCCTCCAGGCCCCCTTCCCCTTACAAGTCCCTTTTCTCAATTCATATCATTTTGTTTTGTTTTGAGACTGAGTTTAACCAGGGTCATCTGTGTGACAGTGGGTTTAGAACTATATATTGGAGTTGGGTAGGCTTATCGGTGGTACTTAAGTAAAGATGATGTCTTCTTCTCCCTCAGAGTCCATCAGTAACCAGTAGCTCATCAGGGAGCGTTAGGGCACTGTGACCTCCTCCAGTGAGTGTGTGTGATTGTCTGTGATTGACAGTTGACAGGCCAAGGTCCTTTGTAGGTCCTTGTAGGTCCTTTGTAGGCTGCTGCGGGACAACCATGATCATATTGTTTTTTGACAGAATATGGCATTTCACAGCCTTCCTTCATAAATTCCACTTTTGTGTTCCTTTCACATCACCTTCTGTGATATTCCCTGAGCCTTCAGAAGGCGGATGTAAATGACTAGTTTAGGGATGAGCGTTCAGCTGTCACTGATTCTCAGCATCTTCAGCAAGCATGCATTTCTGTATTCACTGCCATTCACTACAAATAGAAGTATCTTTGGTTAGGCTGAGAGTAGAATCCGTCTAGGGGTATAAATGTAGCTGTTTGAAAGGTAGCTTATAATATAAAACCAGCAAGTCCTCGTAATGAACAAGGAGTATGAAATAAATAAAATGAAATGAAGAGCCCAGCTCAAAGCTTGACCCAAACTAGATGCACAATGACCACTGGGTGTTCTCCTCTCTGTACTTGGTTTCCTTTCCCTGTCGCCTACCCTGATCTTCCAAGGTACCATACACAGAGCTGGCAGAAAGGCACTAGATGTTTCCAACTGAAATGGTGGTCTATTGCAGCTTGTCATGTAAAGGTAGGAGGTCCCAGTGTTTTACAGTTTCTAAGCTGTTCTCAATGTTTCTTTGAATTTAATGTTCATATTAAAAAGGAAGAATCTAGCTGAAGTGTCAGGATTAACCAGCTTAGGCAAGGGAAGTAAGATTATGACTCAGCATACATAGGGGAGGGGGAGAGGGGAAAGGACTGAGATAACTTGGAGCTCTAACGAGAGCACTAACTAATAGGAAAAGACAAGAAGCATAAAGTCACAAAAGTACAGTCCTGTCAACTTTGCATAGACATGTCCTCCATTTGAATGTCTGCATATGAGACAGGGTCACTGTCCCTAGACTGGTGGTGGTAATGAGATGTCACACATTCCTTACTTTGCTAGGAACTCTTGATATTCAGGAGTCATCTAGAATGGGTCTAACTTCACTGCCTTGCTCAGAAAGGCCCTGTTGGCTCTTCAGTTGGTAGAACCATTGGGCTTGTGCATGCTTCTCCAGAAACCAAAGATGTGTCATTCTCAGTCCTAACTTTAAAGGACCCCAGGGGCCATAGGCAGGCCTCTGTGCACCCGATGGCAGCATCAAAGTCCAATTAAAAGCAGTCGCTGGGCTGTGAGCCATGTAAGACTTGATGGGTTCCCTGGCTTTCCAGAATCAAATGCACTTGTAGAACAAGAGGCCAGGCTCACTGCTGCAATTAAAGCACATAATTGGAAAATCCAACAAGATCCTATTGGGGAAAATACTCTTTTCGCTCTCAAATCAAACCAAGAAGTTCTTAGAAATCCAAAGCCCATGCCCAGGGCAGTGTTTCTTTCCTTTGTGTTAAAACCATCTCCGGGGGACAAAGGAGGGACAGGAACTATGTCTTCCTTTGTTTTTTCCATCCCTGAATGTAAATAGAAATCCACATCTTTCCTGGAAAGGGCCCTAAGGGTAAGCACATGACATACTCTCATGGGAAGTTGCATCATATCATAATCTTCTAGAAAGGTTAGAAAACAGCTTTGGGTTCCCCAGTAGACAAGATACCACTTCCTTAAGAAGACCCTTTCCACTAACCCATCCACGAGGGTTCCAGCAATTTTAGCCCTAGCTTTGGATGAACTGCAGTCTGCTTTTTCCAAGACTTCTTACCACAGTGGACCAGCCTTCACTTTGTTATTTTACCAAATTTCCTGAGGAAATGTGTGTGTGTGTGTGTGTGTGTGTGTGTGTGTGTGTGTGTGTGTGTGTGCGCGCGCATTATCCTTTCTCCAAGATGTTCAGAAAAAAATGGGTTTGTGGTTTTCTAATGACAGGCAAACTTCCCACCTTCTTTTTCATCCTAATCCTGCCCTGAAGCTGGACTTCACCTTGAAGTTCTCCTTGCCTGTTCTTCCCCTCTAAGGCAAAAGCCCACCATGACCCTTCTTACTTAGTTTGTACTCACACTTCAGGCACCGTGAGAGGAAAGAAACACTTCTCATTTTCATTTATTTCTTATTTTTTTCTCCTAGTACATTGTATTCCTTTTCTTGACTGAGACACAGTACACATACAGTAGAGTCCACAGTACCTGGTGTACATCTCAGTGTGTTTTGCATACATATACACCTAGGTTACAGTTTTTCTGATCAACATATGCAAAATTTCCAGTACCCTGAATCCTCCTTGTGGCCCTGAACATTAGTACCTTCATCAAAGGTGAACACCATTCTGATTTTAATTTTATTTGCTCTTGGACATTGTATATGGAATCATGCACCAAATTTGCCAGTTTCTAGAGAATGTCCACTGGGAATTAACTCTTTTCCTTGACAAGTGTTAGACACTGAATATGTAATGAACATATAAAAACTCTGTTTTTGAAGCTTCTTTGGTAACAACATGTTTAAAAAATGTTTTTTCAACACCAGAATGGGATCTTCTCTAATGAGAACTATCAGGCACCAGAAAAAACCATTGTCATAGGTCACCTTTTAAAAATAGAAGAACACGGCAAATGTCATTCAGACTCTTCCCTTCCTCTTTGCCATCACAAATAAGGAACTAAACTGTTTATGTGGATAGCTTCACAATCATCTCTCTTTTCAGATAACGTCAAAGAAAGCACACAAGGGATGTGTTCCGAGGCTTACTGCGGTTTGGGAGGGAGGGTCTGTGTGGCCATCAGTGCAGCACCTTGGATTCAGATATGCTGCTCAACAGCCATGGGAGCTAGCTACATGTGCTTCAAGAGTTTCTTAGTATTTCAGAGTCAACGTGATAACCCACAATCAATGAATTGAGTAGGTTAAAGGGGATTCCTGTATGAACAGTTAAGAACACTACGAAGGTTTAAAGAACAGTCCTATAAACTAGCTGTGGTAGTTAATTTTCTTGTGTCATCCTGGTTGGGCCATAGTGTGCAGATGATTAGTCAGACATTATTTTGAATGCTTCCACAAAAGTTGTGTCTGTGTGTGCATGTATGTGTGTGTATGTACTTGTATATTTGTGTGTGAGAGCATATGTGGATGCACAGAGAGAGGATATTGATGTCAATTGCTATTCCTCAATCTCTTTCCACCCTATTATTCTGAGACAGGGTCTCTAACTAAACTTGAAGCTAGACTGGCTGGCCAGCAATCTAGCTGGCTCTACCTACACAGCACTGGGATTACAAATGTGTGCTGTCGCACCCACCTATTTTTGCAGGAGTTCATGGGATCTGAACTCTGGCCCTTTTACTTGCCAACTGAGCCATCTCCCAGACCCCATGGTGGTTGTAATTTTAATGAGTGTAATATTGCAATACATGCAATCAGAATAAAGTAGATTATCACCACAATGTAAGTGGACTTTATCCAATTTATTAAAGACTCTGACAGAACAGACTGCCCTCTCCTAAGCAAGAAAGAACTCTACCAGCCAGCACCTTCATCTCTGAACTCATCTCCAAGCCCCAGTCTGCTGGCCTGCCTTGTAGATCATAAGAAAAACCAAGCCTCCAGCATTGTATGAGTCAATTGTTCTATTTGTACTCATTTTTTATTTTTAAGAAATTGTACTTTATTCTTCTTTTATTTTTCTCTCATGTATTACCTCCAGACCACATTTTCCCCTTCTCTCCTCTCTCCAGTCTCTAGTCCCCCACCTCCCCTCTTCCTCAGATCGGTCCCCCCTCCATCCATCCTCAGAAAAGGGCAGGTCTCCCAGGGACATCAACAAAACGTGGCAGAATACGCTCCAATAGTATTTGGATTCACTTTTGTTGATCCCAGAGTCGTGTTTCTCTCGGGAATGTTAACACATTATTTGTCCATTTCGATCACTGGCTGTAAAGTTTTCCTACTTATTTTGTCTCTATTGTCATTTCAGACACTGTCTAGTTTATTCTTTTCTAAATCACCAAAGAAAAGATTTAAAACTACATTTTTCTCATTGTTGAACTTATTTCAAATATTTTTTCTTTCTATTATTTTCTTGTCTACTATCTCTGAGACGGGGAAGAAATAACTTTTTGGCAGACATACTATATATCTCACTCAGAGCTGGGACATTAATGACATTTAGCTAAGACACTTCTTACCACCCTGCAGATTTCAACACACTGTGATTCTTAGTCATGATGTTAGATTACTGGCTCACCACTGGGCACAACTTACTCCTGCTACACCAAGGTCATGTCTGAGTTTCCCCAGAAAAGTCACTATAAAGCCAGACACCAGCTATGACCAGTTCTTTCTGACCACACAATCCATACTTCTGGATAAAAAATTTCTCTAGAACATCTTTGGTGTATCTCTCAAGACTATGTTTCATTTGACATTTCTCTCACCAAGACTCATTCAAGTTTGTGTTTGTCATGCCAATCAGAAGACATCGTGAACACCATGACTTCACAAGCATGGGTGGAAGGAGGATCTTTATCCACTTATGGAAGCAGAAATCCCAAGGGAGATCTGGAATAAGATCAACCCCCAAGACCCTACCTCCTTTCGGTTCTAGAACTTCATAGGATAGCAGATCCAACTGGGGACTAAGCTATTAATGCAAGTGTTTTTTGTTTTTGTTTTTGTTTTGGTAGGGAGCACATCATACTTAAACCTTAGCATAATTGTTCCTTTTTTTATTGGTAAACATGGAGTTGTTTATAATAATACAGATAGATTTCAATTGAAAGTCAATTAAATGTCTTTATTTGATGTTTTAGAATATCAGGCTTTGATCTGTATAAAGTGCAAACATTCTCAGAAAGAAAACAAAAGAACAACAACAAAAACAAAGAAACAAACAAATACCACCAAACCTTTAGCTGGTAAGCAGCTAAAGGGATTCTCAATCTGTATATGGAAAGAGGTATCTAGTGTATGTGAGACTAGAGAGAGGAGCAGCTGGCTAATTGGGGTTATACCAACCACAACTTCCCATCGGGCCTACCGAATGTGCCCTATCTTGATGATTACTACTTAGACCATTACCCAGCTCCCTGAATATCTAAAACAAGAACCGTGCAGTGGCTAAGTTCCAAATGTCCTGTCTACTGATCAATGGCATTACCAGTCTTGTACTAGCAATGATTTATTCTTACTCGGATGGCTCATGGCAGATTATGACACTTAAAGATTCTTGTAGCACGTTTCATTATGTTTACCTTTATCTAGAAACTGATTGTGGTTTCATAAAATCTGGGGCATGTTCAAGTATGTGTGCCATGTATAAATATACCTTTCACCTGTATGTATGAAGTAGCAGAGGGATAGTTTTCAAACTATAGGTGGAGATTGGGACTGGAGATTTGAAGTTCGAAGGTATCAAGCTCAAGTTCCTTGTCTTACAAGTGAGCAGGGCAGGATCCAGAGGCACTGGGAGGCTTCGCTCTGCTCATATAGTGGATTTGGGTGGATCCACATAACATCCGTCACTAATGCCAATAAGCTGAAGCACTTGATCCCACTGGTGGATAGAGGCCCTGACGCTGAGAACTAGATCAACAACAGAATGCTTGGGGCTTGGGAGTCAGTGTCACCGCCCTCTCGCCTTGAGACATGTTCTCATCAGAGTCAAGTTTTAGGGCATTTGCTATTTATAAAACAGACCTTTGTCTTGGGATAAAGGCTGAAGAGGGTAACACAGGAGACAAGTGAGGATAAGATACCTTAGACATTCTCCCCGCTGCTTTCACTGCAAACTCCAGATATCTCCATAGGAACGGCTTGAAGAAAGTTGAAAGGGAAAGGCCAGCCTGACCAGAATGCTGTAAATCATTTATTTGGAGGTTGGAGTTGCTTCCATTTCTAGATCTTTTATTTTTAATTTTTCAAGTTCTGGATACATGGGCTGCCCTGAGGAAGCCTCTCTGTCACTTACAGTCTTGCTGAGACCTGACTGCCACTGCAAGCATCTGCTAGCTGCTTCAACCTAAGGGTCGTGACCCCCCTGTGGGGGGGACAACCATTTCACAGGGGTTGTCAAAGAACACCAGAAAACATAGATATTTACATTAAGATTCATAACAGTAGCAAAATTACAGCTATGGAGTAGCAATGAAAATAATTTTATGGTTGGGAGTCACCACAACATGGGAACTATATTAAAGGATCACGGCATCAGGAAGGTTGAGAGCCACTGGACTAGATAGACACTTGGCCCCTTAGTGACTTTGCTTAGGGCTGACTTCTGGTCCTCAGTTCCCCCAGGTCTGAGCATATTAGTTACTATCATTCCCACCCGTGTCCTCCAGTCTATGCCGCTGCCCACTTGCTCTCTGAAGGGGATGTCTCCCTCTGGGCATTTGCGTGGTTTTGGAAACTGTCAAGCCACGGGTCTTCTTCAGCACCAAATACAACTCCATGGAAGTCAGCAGGGTAGCTTGCCTGGGATGTACGCTTACATACACACACACACACACACACACACACACACACACACCCCTCTTCTCTCATAAGCAGCCTCTCTGGGTACAGGATTGAAGGGCTGTAAGCAGCTATGGGTGGGATCAACCTATGAAAATCAGCAGCTGCTCATTCTAATCGAGATACAGACACACACAGAAAAACGAGGAAGCT
This sequence comes from Peromyscus nudipes, assembly GCA_902168325.1. NCBI lineage: Eukaryota > Metazoa > Chordata > Mammalia > Rodentia > Cricetidae > Peromyscus > Peromyscus nudipes. The sequence continues at coordinate 34,471 of CABHPH010147371.1, forward strand.
CTCATTAGCTTGAGTACAGCACTTTCCAGGAAGAGAGCTGGCAAAGCCCCAAGTCTAGAGTATCAGCAAGAGAGCTTGGCTTGGGACCCCAGACCTGTTATAATAGAGCACTCTTAAGAGTCAGTCTCAGTCTGTCAGACATTTTGATAATCAGTAGAAGTAATTAGCCTTTTAAGCTCAAGCTGCAGAAATGAATTCAAAATCACTCTTTACCAACCACCCCAATTCTGCGCAGCCAGGTTATGCTACTGCAGAGCCACGGCCCACACCAGCACAGCACTCAGCAGACTTGGTACACAGCACACGGTCTTTCATGCCTTTCTTACAATAACTGTTTGCCTGCTGAGCACCAGCTAGATACTGAGGTCCCAGCTCCAGCTCCCAGGTGGCCATTACTCCACTGCCCTGGGAATAGTCAACTTTAAGCTCCAGCTTAGGTACTCTTCTTGACAGCATCCAACCCTGACAACTAAGTCATTTATCTTCTCTGAGTCTCCATGTATTGCCTGGAAGACAGGGAGAACATTTAAAAGGTTTTCATGGCGACTCAATAGCACACATTCACCTTCTGCATATTCACTGCTATCTACCATGTCTGCATCAGTTCTGTGTACTACACACTTAAGAAGCACAGCGATGGAGATCTTTTTACCACTATTGTTAGTACCACAGCAGTATCAATACTGGGTGTCCTTTATATCAGCTGA
>CABHPH010147372.1:27623-51308 GCA_902168325.1 Peromyscus nudipes
GGAAGGAAGGAAGGAAGGAAGGAAGGAAGGAAGGAAGGAAGGAAGGAAGGAAGGAAGGAAGGAAGGAAGGAAGGAAAATACATGTATCCAGATTGCTCTCTATTTACCAGGTCTCTGAAGATATTTTTCTTACTTCTCAAAACTCCCTTTCAAGTTTTGTGACCTCCCAACACCTGCATATAAATGTATACATATAGAAACACACATAGAATTTTAGAACTTGGTGCTACATGTAACAGAGAACATAGTATTTGTCTTTCCAAGTCTGACTTGCTTTGCTTACACAGGGTTTTCTAGTTGCATCCATTTCCCTGTGAATGCCATGATTTCATTTTTCTTTATGGCTACATAAAATTTCACTGCGTGTAGGAAGTACATTTTCTTTATACATTCATCTGCTGATAGACATCTAGGCTGGTTTCATTTTCGGGATATTGTGAGTAGTGCAGCTGTAAGCATGGATGAGCCAGCATTTCTATGGTGTTGACTGAAGTATCTAAGAGTAGTATAGCTGGATCACAAGACAACTCTGATCATATTCTCACAGCGGTGCACAGTTTATAGTCCTACTGCGAATACAGGTTCCTCTTTCCATACATCTTCACCAGTATTTTTCCTCACTTGTTTTCTTGATGATAGCCATTATGATTGCAGTAATCTGGAATATCAAAGCAGTTTAATTTTAATTCCCTGGTGCCCAAGCAAATCTTAGTCAGCTGCTCTGTACCCCCCATGCCAGGTGGTGTGAATGATAAAGAACAAACTCCTTGAAGCTCACACCATCTCCTAAAACACTATTTTTTTTAATTCTCTCATACAGTATATCCTTAACCACAGTTTCCTCTCCCTTCATTCCTCCAAGTTCTCTTTACTACATCCCCTTTCCCCCAGATCCACTCCTCCATTTCCCCTTCAGGAAAGAGCACGCCTCCCGAGGATATCAACCAAAAACACCGTAACAAGTTGCAATGAGACTAGTCACAAACCTTCATACCAAAGCTGGACAAGGCAACTCAATAGGAGAAAAAGAGTCCCAAGAATAGGCAAAAGAGTCAGAGACACCCCCCACTCCCACTGTGAGGAGTCCCACAGGAACACCAAGCTAACAGCCATAACATATATATGGAGAACCTAACTCAGACTCAAAAAGGCTCCTTTCTGTTGATTCAGTCTGAGCTCCGCCTATTGTTTGGTTGAGAGTCTCTGCATCTGCTCCCACCATTTGATGGATGAAGCTTCTCTGATGAAGACTGGGCTAGGTTCAGATCTATTGGTTCCTGACCATACAGGGAGTGTCAGGCATGGGCTCCCTCTTCTGCTTCGGTAGCCAAGAACCAGAGATAAAATAGCTGAGAGACCTAGAGCAATAATGTATGAGAAAACAATGAAAGTTTAAAAAAATAAGATAAATAAAAAGTACAAAAAGAGTAATAATAAAATGACTCCTTATGATATTCTGCTATATGAATAGGTCAGTGCCTCATTTAGTCCTCATCAAAGAAGATTCCTTCTGTAGCAAATGAGAACAAATACAGACACATTATGCAAAGAGAGAGAGAGACCTTGGAACACCCAGCTCTAAATGGGATGTCTCCATTAAATCCCTTCCCTCAAAGCTCAGGGAACTCCAAGGAAGAGGAGGCAAAAAGAGTGTAAGAGCCAGAGGGGATGGAGGACACCAGGAAAACAAGGCCCTCTAAATTAACTGAGCAAAGCTCATTTGAACTCACAGAGATTAAGCAGCATGCATAGGGCCTGCATGGCTCTGCACCAGGCATATTATAGCTTTCAGTTTAGTTATTGGGGGAAGGAGGGAGTCCTGCATGTTTGAATGGGTGGGTATATGATTCTTATATCTTCTCTTGGGTTCTTTTCCTTCTGTTAGTTTGCCTTGTCCAACTTTAATGTGAAGGTTTTTGTTTAATCGTATTATATTTTATTTTGTTATGTTTTGTTGTTATCTCTTAGAAACCTGTTTTTTTCTAATGAGGAACAGAAAGGGAGTGGATCCGGATGTGATGGGAAGTGGGGCAGAACTCGAGGAGCAGAGGGAAGGGACTGTAGTCAGGATATATTGTATGAAAAAAATCTATTTTTACTAAAAGAAGGGAAAGACTTTGGTATATAGGCAGATGATACTTGGATAATCAAAAAGATGTGTTAACTGTGATATATTCCTTCCATAACAGTACCATTTTGAAGAGTTTGGCTGTAGCTAAGCTTCCTTAAAAACAACCCAAATAGTATTATTGAAGCATCAACAAACCAGATGGTCTCCTTTACTAGAATGATGTGCTTTCAATTCTTTTTCAAGCATTAGGATGAGAGGAATGAAAGTCTGACATTTCTATCAGTCGTGGTCCCCGGAGAAAAGAGGCAACATCCTCAAACAGGAATTTCAAGTAGAATTTTCTTTGCAAAGAGAATAATTAACAGAGTCACTCTGGGCAAACACAAGGGACAGTCCAGCATAGTTGAGCTGCCCTCCCCCCACTTTACCTGAACAGTGACATCTCATATGTTACTCATATGTTAGCATAAGTACTCATAGAATGCCTCCTCTGCAGGTGCTGGCAGGATTTAAATTTGCCTTACTTCCTTTCCAGAAGATGAACTATTGACCCAACAGTTAAAAAGCAGCACAAAGAAGTATTCTGTGTACCCTGCCTTTTTCCAGACCATTTCTCACATATCTTTTGTTTACAAGGCCTCTGGTGACTTTATCAAATCTGCTGGATACTTCATCATTGCAGTTGCTAAAAATCTAAAAATCTCTGAGTTGAGAGTGATAGAAGTCCTACATAAACAGCTAAGGGACCTGGGTGTGCAGTGATTGTACCTCACAGCAAAGTGACATGTCGTCCCTGTGGGCTTTGACTTCCCATCTGGGTCACACTCCAAACTTGAGGCCATTGGTTGGATTGAACTCAACATAAAGCACATGAGGCCAGAATAGAAAAAATCCTGGCTCCTGCCAGAATGAAGGTAATCTATTAAAGCTAACAATTGTGCATAGTGAGATCATGTCTCAGAGATGGACCAACAGGGCAGGAGGGAAGCCTCAGTGGTTAAGAGAATTTGTTGCTATTTCAGAGGATCCAGGTTTTGTTCCCAGCACCCACGTGGAGGTTCACAATTGGATCTTCAGTTCCAGAGGATCTGGGCCCTTCTCCTGGCTTCTTTGAGCATGATGCATGAGGCAACACACCCCCCACACACATAAAATAAAAATAATTTTTAAAAAAGAAATCAGAAAACCCACTATTTCTGATTGGACTTGTCAGAAACAGTTGACCCCAGTGACTTTGTCCTGAAATATTCCTTTCTTACCTTCTGTGATAGTTGGCTTTAAGTCAACTTGCCATAAATTAGGCTCATCTGAGTAGAGAGCACCAACTAAAGAATTGTCCTGGTTGCCTTAATTGTGTGGGTAGATTCTCTCTGAGTGTGGGAGTCACCCTCTTGTCACAGCCCAGATAAGAAAGGAGGAAGATTATTTGCCTTTGTTACTATCTTAATGTAAGCTGAGTTAATGAAACACACACACACACACACACACACACACACACACCTATATTCATTTTTCTTATTGGTCCCACTTCGCTTGAGAACCTTGACTAACACACCTTCTTTGACACTGTATAATTTTGATTTCCCCTCTGGGCCTTTTCAGAGCACACTGTCCTGCACACCGCACCATCCACAGTTGACTGGACGTTGGTGTGAGATCACTCCGCTGTTGCTCCCCCACCCCACCCCGGGGTCTCAGCAGTACACTCTGATCTTGCACCAGACAAGTCGCATTGTGGCTCACATTGTCCCACCTTTGTATCCTGCTTGCCACTGTCAGTGCTTATCTTAGGCCACCAGTTCTTGTCTCTGCCAGCTTCTAGCAAACCCTTCATGAAGGTAGCCATGTGGAGAGGCAGCAAGCCGAAAGTGCCCAGTAGGATGGGGAAAGTTTGAGCTTCCCACACGATTGAAAGGAGATGGTGATGTAACCTGGAAACAGGGAGTGAAGACATGCAGTGTGCTGCTCTCTTAAGAAGACACAGGAAAATGAAGAAAAACCCACCCCAAACTGCTGAAAAAAAAATGGTTTGCTTTTTTTGCTCACAAAACAAAACAACTGCTTATTGGGCTTCCTGTGGCACTTAGGTGGCAAACACCAGCCTACATTACTCTGTGAGGCTGGGTTCTTATCTAGAGTATGGGTGTGCTTACACTATAGGCAGTTGGACCCTGAGGTAAATTCTAGTTAGGTGTGTTGTCTGTTCATCAGACACTGTAAAATATGAAGGAACACCATCTGTCTGTTTCTGCTTGGTTCCTCTGAGTGTTGTGTCACAGGATCTGAAATTCATTTTTAACTCTCAGTGTGATAGAAAAGTCCATAGACTTTTTGTTAGGAATTAGAGAGAACACTCTGAAAGAAATAATACTGTCAGGCCAATGATCCAACCGCCAGGCCTCCTATCAACCAGCCCCAAGTCAACTCCCCAGGCTGACTCAACGCCATCATCCCCCGTGAGCCTTAGCGGAACCTCTGTTGCAGCAGCCAGTCCCCCTTTTCCCTCTGTAAACCTAAGAGAACTTGAAACAAACGTGTGGACTGTATTTTGTTTCTGTCTGTAGCTGGGTGCCTAACAGTGCTAGCCTCATTGTGAACTAACAGTGATTATACGCTAGCTGTCAGATCACAGTAAAAAGACAGTAGTGAAGACTCTCTGTTGCGCAGTTCTTCTCTTGATGTTATTTTAGGTTATTTAATGAGAAAAAAACATAAATCATACTTTTTACATTAAAGTTTTGGCAGTTTCATGTATATATAATGTATTTTGATCATATGCCCCTCCATTAACTTCTCCTTCTACCCTCCCCCTCCCACTGAACCCCTTGTTCTGAACTAGTCTCCTTCCTATTTCCATGTCTTTTTGGTGTGTTCATGTGACTCAATAATTTTATTTAAGGTTGCTTACATGTACACTGGTAGACTTCTAAAAGTATAAAGTCATAAATGGCATCTGCATATACAACTACACAGAGCAGGTGAACAGATGTATGTGTAATGATGGAATTAAATCCTCTACCTTAGGCCCAACATTATGTTTAGTTGCTGAGGACAAGAAGAAATGAAGGCTTTTAAAATTCGTATTGATTTTTGGGAAACTATTTTAAATAAACACTGTAAAATCATTCAGAAAGAAAAAGGCAGGATCAATGCTGAAGATCAATACTCGCCATTAGTTTGCTTTTAGTAATGCCCGACACTGCCCTTTCCAGTCCTCTTCAGCTCTCTGGCTTCGTCTGACCCACTGAATCTTTCAAAATGCCTTCAGAAGCATGAACCTGAATGTCTAGGAACTGGGAAAGAACAGAGAAGAGGACAGATGCTTGTCTGGGAATGTCTTTTTGAAAGACTCATTTACCCAGATGAACACTTTCAAATAAAAAAACAAAAACGTGAAATATTTTTATACCCTACCAGAAGCCAGATAGTCCTCATTGCTCTCAACTAAAGCTAATTATACTTAAATTTGACAATCGTGTTGGCCAAGAGCCGAAGGGGAAATAGATGGCACCCTAAAACAAAGGGATGATGGCAGAGTCTCCTTGTCAGAGGGAAGAGATGGAGTTAGGGGAGGTTGTGAGTTCACTCGGGCGCAGAGGATGGCAGTAAAGGCTTGCAGCCGGCAGGCCTTAAAGGTGAAGGATTATAGAGCCCAGAAGAAGCCAGAGAGATTTGTGAGTGTCAGACTTAGAGGAACAGAGTTTCCAAACATGCAGAACTTGAATGACCTGTATTTAAACAAGTTTTCTCCATAGTAAGATACAACTGCATATTTATGGTACCAGGGCCTCATTATTCACCTTCGTATCTGAACCTGGGATGGTGTTTTCTTTCCTATATTTTTATAAGAATTTTTTTTACCTAAATACCAAATTGAAATGATAAATTATTTATTATAGGAAACATTCCAAGGCTGAGTGAGTTATTATTTCTTGTATTCTAGAGTTGCTAAGTCAGTTGTTTGACAGTTGTTATTTGTTTGTTTGTTTGTTTGTTTGTTTGTTTGTTTTTGAGACAACCTCTAGCTCTGATTGTCCTGGAACTCACTGTGTAGACAAGGTTGGCCTCAAACCTTGAATCTATCTGCTTGGATCTACCTGCTTCTGCCTCTGGAGTGCTTAGATTAGGTTTGTACCACCACGCTCAGCTGTTTGCCAGTTCTTTTCAATGTTTCTTTTTGTTGTTTCAGAATGTCATACATGCAGATGATGTATTTTGATCAAACTCACCCCATTCCCTCCTCTCCAATTTTTTCCCTGTTTCCCAATTTCTCCTCTCAACTTCCTGTGCTATTTTTAAAAATCTGCTGCCTGTATGTCACAGATGTAGAAACATCAACAAGAAGATGGGTAGCCTCATAGAGCCTGAATTCATGAAGAAAATGGACTCTCCCTCCCATGCTACCATAGAGGCTAATAGCTCCTCAGCTAAGGGTGGGACTTCAAGGGACTTCACAAATACCTCTCCCATCCATGCTGGATTTTGGATGGCTTGAACTTGTTCAAGTCTTGTGGATGCAGTCACAACTGTTGACAGTTCATGTGTCATGACCATGACATATTTGGAAAATGCTGTTTTTCTAAAGAGGTCCACCACATCTGGTTTTTGCAATCTTTCTAGCCTCTTCTGCAATGATCCCAGAGCCTTGGAGGAAGAGGATATGATATAGATGACCTGTTTAGAGCTGAGTACTCCAAAGTCTCTTATCCTCTTTATATTACCAGTAGTGGGTCTCTGTGTTAATCACCATCTTCTGTAAAAAGAAACTTCTATAATTAGAGATGAGCAATGCAGTAATCTACAAGTATAAAGATAAGTACTTGGGGGGCAGATTAATACTATCTCCATTTAGCAAAATTTAGTAGTAGGTTATCCCTTGTGGTCTATGACTTTACCAGCCAAGGATATTTTTGGCCTAGTTAATAGTGTTGGTCATGAGTTTCCCTCTTGAGGAGTGGGCTTTAAATCTAATTAGTAAGTGATTGTTTGTTTCCATAACTCCATGCCACTGTTGTACTAACAGGCATATCTTGCCAGGCCAGTTATTATTGTTGCTCTTAGGGCTCACAGCTGGGTAAGACTATTGATGACTTTTCTCCCCCATTAGATTGCTTAGAACCTTCCAGCACTATGAAGACAGCCAGAAGACATGAAGCTTCCACTTAATATGAGTCTGATGTCTCCATGTTCTATGACTCAAGTGTGAGGTGCATTCAGCAACACAGTTTTACTCTCATGGTTCAGAGGGTAATGAAAAGTGTTGGCAATAGCCTGTGATATCTGTATGTTTATAATAGCTCACTGACCAACATCTTGAACAGAGGTATCATTTTCCTTACAGAATGTCATCGTATGAATGCATGCTTGTGGTGACAGGAGCCCCTTTCACATTTTTGCATCAGAATCTGAGAGGTTTTATGTTTTTGTTTGTTTGTTTGTTTGTTTAGGGACAGAATTTCCTATTCAGGCCAGGCTGACCTTGAATTTATAATTGTCCTACCTCAGCTTCCTGAATTCCTCAGTGCTCAGTTCACAGGCATGTACTCCATATTGTGCTGAAACTAGCATTTCCAGCCAATGAAAATGGAGTCTGGTCTCTTGGCTGCCAGCCCTTCCCATATGTGAGTTTAAAAGCAGAGGAAATTATGCCAATCTTAAAATAATATGTCTTGACATTAAGTATAAAATAATTCCTTAGAAAGAACTTTCCAAATACTTCATAAGATCTGCAACATGGAGGAAAGGTATACCCAAAAATTTACCTTCATTAGTCCTCCTAAGTACTTAATTATCATGATGACAATAATTCTGTGGTTTCCCCACCCAAGACTGACCCTGCTGGAATCATGCCTGGGCTTAGGTGTAATGCCAGGGTCGCCTTTAAGTGGTATGATGTCATTTTCCTAAGGCTCAGCTGTTTTCATGATGTTGCAGAAAGCTCTAACAGGCCACTGAGAGACCAGTGTGATGGTGTCTCAGTTGAATCATATCTATCTTTTAATCGTGGTCAGTTGGCCTAATAATCACTTTTAAAAGCAATGATTCTTATGTCATTGCTTACGTAGCAGAAATGATGCATAATTGCATGTGTTTTCAATATAATAAGAATTAATAAATCTTTATTAAACCTTTCAAGTGTTTTATGCAACCTTGAGTTATCATGGTTTTACCATGCTAGTTGGCATTTTCTTACATCTGGAAGATGAAACCATTTGTCCAATTCCTGGCAAAGAGCCTATGACTTCTTTCATATTATAAAAAATAAGGAAAGAATTTTACATACCATTACAAAATGCCCACAGGAAGTGAAGTAAGAATAGACTTGCACATACGCTTTATGCTCCAACAGAAGAAGCTGGACAGGCAGAGAACAGATAGAACTTGAACTCACTTCAAGTTTCACAAAGAACCCTCCAAATGCTACTAGTGATATACAGTAGCATTACCCAGACCTACTCCTTGTTGGTGAAGTAACCATGAATTCCTATGCTAAATACCCTTGTTAATGAAGGATAGGGCATAGGGAAGAACGACTTGACACATTTCCTGAGGCCTCTCATTCTGTCTACTCAGTCATAAATTTCATGATGCATATGCGAACAGTGTTTACTGGCCAGAACATTGACTATGCCCTTTAAAAGGTGCTAAGAGTGCTCATCATCCTGCCTTTGAATCTGGGGTCAAACTAGGAAGATGCACTTTTCACATACTAAATAGTTACCTGTAATGTGATAAAGCTGAGAAAAGTCAAATTGTAGACAGTCTGTACACTTTATGCTGAAACTCTACTATAGCCTAGTGGTCCTCGGACAACGTGACAAATTCCTTGTAACAATCTCTTGTCTCTGTAAACACCCACAAGCTCCTCTTACTCTCAGCTGTGATTCTCTCATTTATTTTACAAAATAGAAAAGCAACAAGGGAAAAAGAAAACAAAACACTGTGTTTCCTGTGGTCGGCTTGAGTCTCTGCATCCCTGTACTGGAAACCTCGCCCATCTCTTTCAATGTCCCTGCACTTGCCTTCTCCGGCTCCTAACTTTGCTTAGGCTTCACTTCTGGCCTGCTCAATACCGTGTTCTAATGTTGTCCCATCTCTCTTGCAAATGTTTTTTTTTCCTTGCAAATTGGGCATTCCCATGGATACACAGATATGCTTTAATATTTTCTGTATTTTGAACAATAACCAAAAACCCCAAACCCAACATACCCTTAAAATGTTGTCTTCCTTTAGTTACTAAGTCAGTTTTCACCTTATTTTGTCAATAACCTGAGAGATTATTTTTTTCAACATCTATTGCAGTCTGAAAGTCCTCCCCTCTCATGCTCCTTTACCTACAGCACCTGGGACCTCCACTCCCCACCTGATTGCCACAGACTGTGTTAAAGGCAGCAGAGATTCCATTCTCAAAACCAATAGTTAACTCTCCTCTTTATCTTGTTAGAATCTTAGTAAATCTTAGTAACATCTAGCCTGGCTCACTCTGCCCCCCACCCTCCTATCACTTTCTGGTTTACCCCATGCTTCCTTGTCTCAAATTATTTTTCAGGCCATGCATGACTATTATACCTTCATGTGTCAGAATCCTTAGGGCAGCCTGTGCCTTTCCTTTCTACTTTCTGCCTGTTAGCTGGAGCTCATCTCATCTTGTCCTTCTGATGAAGAAGAAATTCAACATAATACAATTGGTTACTAATTCATTGGCTTAGGAGATACTAAATCACACAAAGGAGAATTTAGCTAAGGGATGCTTCCTCCAAAATACCCCAAAGATAAGTAGTATGCTAACCAGGCTTGCTAGGGTGCTATTATAGAGTGCTCTAAAATGTATGGTGTTAGGATGTAAACGTTTGTTCACCAGGATTGACCAGCTAACATTAGGCCTAGCCCGGATGAACATGCCTATCACAGGCAGGGCCAGGGGCAGCACAGGGTCACAGCACAAGGTCCTGCTCTGCCATTGAGTTCCCTCTGCTCTTAACAGGAAAAGCATAACTTTGCCAGGTGATCAAGATGACCTTGGGGAACAACTATTCAGAAAACAAAACAAACAAAAACCCACAACAACAACAACAAAAACCGCTTGTGTACTTAAATAATTCTGGCAGTATCTTTGCTGTGTAAATTTCCCATCTGCCCAAGATGCTAGACTTGCAATATCCTGTCTCCGTTTAATTTTTCAAAGTGTAACCTGAGTCAAGATCTAAGAGATTTAAGGGTGACAGTGTATGTGGAATACATAAGGCTGAGGTGTATAGAAGTTAGTACAGCTTTCTGTTCAAGGCCAGCTCCTCTTTGGGTACTAGGCAGAGTCAGACAAGCACTATAAAGAGCATTTGTTTTTATTAATCTCTAAGTGTGTGGAGTGATTCCTCACTGGGAAGACATACTTCTATTACACATTGACTTCAGATATCATCTTGGATCAGCTGGTGTAGAATTTTGGATGACACATTTTCGTGTCTGCAGAGGTGACAGTGTAACATCTGGCTTCCAGCTGTGGAAGCATATTGATAAGAATAAAGTCCTTCTCTTCCACGGGGCTGATTTTGAAACCGTGCCATATTTCAGGGGTAACAGAGAAGGAACCTCTTTTAGTATCAAGACAAATCAAAGGAGAACTAAGAAAGTCGGTGTTGGGTAATACAAATATTATGAGATAGCTGTTTCTTCATATGAATTTACAGCAGTCAGAACCACCAGGTTGCATTACATGGGAACTGGTCATTGATTTTTCTCAGTTGAAAGAGTAAAAAAAGTAAAAAAAGAGATTCTACTCTTTTTTGGGGGGAAATAGCCAACAAACCTTTAATGGTGAAGTGATGATATTATAGAATTAATATGGCTTCCCAGTGAGAAATCATTCCAGCTCTTGGTGATTAATAAAGGAAAAGTATTTAATAATACTGAAGGCCTGGTTCTGGCTAATGCACAAAGGGAAACCAAGCCCTGAACAGAAATTCCCCTCAGCCCATATGGCCCCAAGTTACACATTGAGCAATTAAACATGTCTCACAGAGATAGAAGTTCCAAGATTTGGTTGTTTAAACAAATGGGGAAATTTACAGTGTAGAAAACTGCCACAATCATTCTGAGACAGACTTGAACTGCTTTTCCAAGGCAGCTGTTAACCAAAGCCACCCTGCCTGGCTGGCAGAATAATGCTCTTCCTGATAAGTGAACCCAGACTTAATGATAGATGAGGACTTAATGGCCCTGATCCAGTGCTGTCTCTTTTGAATTGCCCTATAGAGGCATGTTTGCTGACATGGGAATGGTCCTAATGGCCAGCTGTGAGCCAGAGGTGTCTCTTTTTGTTATGGGAATAGGGTTCAGTTGAAAACCATCTTAGTGAAAAAATCTTAACAGGAGCATATTCTCAGCAAACCTAAGCTTTAATTATGTTAGAGGTACAGATTTTTCCTTCCCACAACTTCTAGCAAGTCCGGCTAATGTGTTACTCATCCTCAAGTGCCCCTTTACCTAACTTAACATTTCCTAAACAACACTATTAGACCCATTATAACATCAATTTATTATACCTAGTTTCTCCTCTATCATTTTAATGGTAGAAACAGTAGCATTTACCAAACAAATAGGTTTGTGTGTTTTGTTATTAGAACTGACTTGGAATAAGTTTAAGAAAAGAAAATTGTCATAAACCTTCACAGACATTGAAACTTCTTGGCAGTCAGAGCCCCGGCCTCTGCCACCCTGTTCTACCCATGAAACACCCAGCCTTGGGGAGGAGCTCTTACTTACAGATCTGAAGTGCTCTAAGGCAACTTTTGCATGGAGGAAGATTATAACAGATTACGACTCATTTTAGAATGTCTTTCAGCCAGTATAACTCCCATGTATATCTAGTTTCCTGGTTCCATCTTCCTCCCAGTCCTGGAACGCAAGCGGTCAGTCGCTAGAGGATGAAGATCTAGGAAGAGAAGTATGAATTCAGGAGGAGAATGGAGTGGGGAGGGAGGGGGCTTGTCTTTTTAATTGATAAATATAAGAAAGTGTGGTAGGACACAGACCTGCCAGGGTCCTCAAAGCCCAGGTTGGCTGAAAACAGCCACAGGTTCACTTGGGTGCTCAAGTCCCCAGAAGATGGAAGACAGCCACAGGCCTACCTGGGTTCTTCCTGGGCTGGCTGAAAACAGACACAGGCCCACCTGGGTCCTCAGAGCTCAGCCAAGGGGAAGACAGCCACAGGTCTGCCTGGGTCCTCAAGGCCCAGGGAGGTGGAAGACAGCCACAGGCCCACCTGGGTTCCCACTTCCTGGGCTGGCTGAAAACAGACACAGGCTCACCTGGGTCCTCAAAACCCAGGGAAGTGGAAGACAACCACAGGTCCATCTGGGTCCTCACTGCCCAGGATGGCTGAAAACAGACACAGGCCTGCCCGTGTCTTCAAGGCCCAGGCCAGCAAAAGTCATCCACAGGCACACTTGTGTCCTCATGTCCCGTGCTGGCTGAAAACAGCCACAGGTCTGCTTGGGTCCTCCAGTCTGGGCTGGCTGAAGATATCTAACCCCTCCCCCTGGTATCGAAGGCATTGAATGGGTAAGTGCCATTATGATGAGCAAATACATGGTGGAGAATTGGGAGAGAAAAAGAATCAGACTGGTTCACATGCTATGGATAGAGGCAAAATCAAAGAGGCAAAGGCTGTAAGGAACAGGCTCATTTGGGTGTCCTGCTTGCCACCTAGGGCCATGGTGATGCTGTGACAGGCCATGTATGTGTTCAAGGCCCTACTGTAGCCAGGGTCTGTGTTGATTGCTATGACCCATGTTGCCACTGAAGGCAACATGGATGCCAGGGGTCTGGGCCACCACCTGTGGCCATGTTAGTGTCCAAAGATGGTGCTATTGCAGGTATCATGCTGAGCTGTGTGGCCTGCATGGCCACCAAGGCCATAATGACATCTGGGCCTGAGCTGCTGCCAAAGGCCATGTCTAGATCCCTGCCCATACAGCAGCCCAGGTCTGTACTGATGTCCATAGCTTCAGATACCACTGAAGGGCAATTGTATTTGGGGATTTGGCAATTGTATTTGGCAATTGAAGGGCAATTGCCCAGGATCTAGAGAGCGCTTGAGTCCATGTTGGTGTCCAAGAGCCATGCTGCTGCTAGAACTAGGATGATATGAGTGGCCTGTGCTGTCACCCAGGGCCATGGTGACGTTGGGCCAAAGCGGCAACCAAAGGCCATGTCCCAGTCTGTGGTCCTGCTGCTTCCAGGGTCTCTGTTGATCTACATGGCTTCAGTTAACACTGAAGGCCATGCAGATATCCATGGTTTGGGCTGCCATCTGAGGCCAGGTTGGTGTCTGAGGGTCATGCTGCAGCTGCGGCAATACAGATCTGAGTGACCTGCCCTGCCACCTGGGGCCATGATGATGTCCAGGCCTGAGATGCAACTGAGGGCCACATCTGGGTCTATGGTCCTGCTGCAGTTAGGGTCTCTGTTGATCTCTGATGACCATGTTACCACAGGGGCCATAAGAACCATGTGTGTTGAAATCCAAGGCTGTGTTGAGCCAGCCCCACCTTTTGCTAGCCCTGGGAGAACTGGCTCTGTCACTTGTTGACCATTGGACTCACCCCTCACAGGAGAGCTGACCCCACACTCATGAGAGATGGCCCCACCCCTCACCAAGTATGTAGAAAGCTGGCCCCAATGGCATGGGTGTGGAAGAACTGACTCTGTGCCATTGCCTGAGGGGGTATTGTGGTGATATATTGTATACCCTAATAAAATTTGCCTGAAGATCAGAGGACAGAACAAGCCACTAGATTAAACAGATGCCAGGCAGTGGTGGCACACACCTTTAATCTTACTAGCACTTGGTAGGCAAAGATCTGTCTGGATCTCTGAGTTAAGAGCCACCCTGGATTACATGAGATTGATTCAGTCTAGGAGAGAGACAGAGCCAGGCAGTGGTGGCACACACCATTAATTCTAGTACTTGGGAATCACATGCCTTTAATCCCAGCGTGAGGAGACAGGAACTAAGGCTTTTCAGCAGAAACATCCCTTTTGGCTAGAGACCTTTTGGCTAGAAAGCCTTTTTAGGCTGAGGTGTTAGTGAGGTAAGAGGTGATGGCTGTGGCTTGTTCCTTTGTCTCTCTGATCTTCAGGCAAATTTTATTAGGGTACACAATATATCACCACAGGTGTCCCAGCTGCCCAGACTACTGAGCAAATCAACTACCATTCATACCCATACCCAGGGCTTTGAGTTGGCCCACCCCAACATCTACTGCTGGAGTACATTAAGGGACTGGTATTGCAAACCCATAGTCAGGATCTCCATGACTTGGGGCAACAGCAGCATATCCAAGAGGAGTTTCAGTGAGGGTCCAGTATTGATGATGTACCAGAAGCCAGAGACCTTGAACCAGACCAATGACTCATTGCAACGAACATTTGCAAGTAAAGCTGAGTAGACAAAATGGTGTACTTTTATACAATCTATGTAGAGTGATAATGATTTACTGTCATTATAGTATATGAGTTTCAAATTAAGTAAAATATTTAGTTCTATTATGCAGTCATTTGTGGAAGAACCCCTGCCTTACTGGTTTAGAAAATCAGTGCACACACAACAAAAAAGGTAATTGATTTATTTTTCTAGTGCTTGTCTATCACAATTTGTAAGTGAATCTAGCACTTATGAAATGATTCAGAGACAAGGATTCAGTTAGCATCTACGAAGTGCTGATGGTCACCACCTGAAGTACTCTGAGACAGGCATCTACAACTGATTGCTATGTATAGTTGAGTGTCTGATTAGCCCCATGGAGAGGGCTTTATTTTATTTTTATGTACTTATTTTATGTATGTATTTATTTATTATTTACTTACTTTTGGTTTTTCAAGACAAGGTTTCTTTGTGTACTCCTGCCTGTCTGGAACTCACTCTATAGACCAGGCTGACCTTGAATTAAGAGATTTGCTTGTCCCTGCCTCTCACAGGGCTGGGATTAAAGGATTATGCCACCATGCCCAGCTAAGGAGACATCTTTATATTCAGGTGAGACACTGCTCTTAGAACCAAAGTTACTAAAAACACATCTCTTCTGAATTTCTGAATGAGTTGATCTGTGTTACTATGTATTCCATTTTCTGAGGTCAGGTGTCAGGCTGACTGACAGGTAGGGTGAAGGCAGGACCAGTCGAGCCCATCTCTCCCCGGGGCTGAGTGGGTTGGTCAGTGTTGATGGTCCAGATTTCCTCTCTCCACTGCAGAGAAGCACACTGGGCCAGGAGCCTTGTCAAAGCAGGAACTCATTTTGTTGCATCAGGAATGGTCTTATATAGGTTGGGGTGATGAGGGATGGGGTGAGGATAGCAGCCAATGAGATGATGCCATCTCAGCAGTTACTAGGCAAAAATGATTCTAGATCGGGTTGAGCTGAGTCACTCATGTGCGGAAGTCATGTCTGAAGACAGGTTGCCAAACTCAAGCTAGGCTAGGGAAGTTACACTGGGCCTCACACCCGGGCCTTATGGGGTCCAACAATCAGGGAGATATTTACCTTTTTGGTGAGGAATGAGAGTATCAAGAAGTATGTTGTATGTGAGGACATGTGTGGTCATTGTGTGTGCGCGTGGCTTTTGCCATCTTAACTAAATTTCTTGAATCTGTAGAGTTTTTGAAATATGTGAGTCCTGTATTTGTTTTTCTTGAGATTCTCAAAAAACACTCTTATGGTGGCACATGGCTAAAGAATAATCAGGGGTCAGATATGCCACTAATTAGAAAATCAAAACTAGCAGTTGTGAGTTAAAGAAAATGGTATTCCTAATTGCAACTCTCCCTCTACAGCTGTTTTTAAATATTGTACTTAAAAAACAACAATAAAAAAACCAGTGCTGCTTAGAAACCCTCCACTCTGCATCAGCGTTGTTGTTCACAAACCTCCAGTATCACTGGAGATAAGTGGTACTAACTAACCAGAGTTGGTAGAATCTATAGGAATAAAAAATTTGTGCCATAATTGAAGTTTAGGATTGCTGGGAACAGTTTGTTGTTTGTGTTGGGAATCTAACTCTGGTTTCACTCCTCCCATTCCAGACCCCACCCATCAGAAAGCCCACCAAAGGTCAGCTCCTCCCCCAGAGCTGCTCAAGACCACTCCTACAGGGTATCTAAGACCTGGTCACCAGACCTGCAACATGATTTCTCTGATTTCTCTAATAACCGGGGATCCAATACTTATCAGTTTGTTCATAGAATTTGACCTCCAATTAGTCTCCGTCCCCATAACAAAAGGAGACACTCAGGACTTAACAACCGACCATCTGGCCCATCCCTATATCTTAAACATGCTTCTAAGGGGCAGCTCAAGGCAGCAGTGTAGGGTTAGAACCATCTTTAAGTCCTGACCTGCCATTAAGTCCCCTGTACTCTTGTCAGGAAAAGCACAATTCTGCCAGGTGAGCAAGATGGCCCTGGGTAATAACTACTAGACAAAACAAACAAACAAACAAACCGCTACTGTAGTTAAGAAATAGTTCTTACAATATCTTTCAGGTATAAATAACCATGTGGCCAGACTTACAGTCTTCTGTCTGCTTAAACTGTTCTAAGTGTAATCTGAGGCAAGGATCCCTAAGGATGACAGCCTATGTTGAATGCATAAGACTAAGGTATATATATAAGCAAAATCTCCTATTCAAGGCTGGCTCCTATTTGAGCACCAGCCAGAGCTAGATTCACACTATCATTAAAGCAGTTTCTTCTTATTTTTCTTGAGCGTGTGGAATGAATTCTTACTAGGGGTGGGGGACATATTATTGTATCACTTGTGGTTGCCATTTCCAAACTGAAAAAAATTCTTTATCTTCCCATCATTCATTTATTCTTTCACTCATCTGACAACTGCTCATTGATAATATGGCATAGCATGCACTGTAGTGGGTAGCCGTGCCAGCTTTGACCTGGAGGCTTCAGTAACTGTCACACCTACAAGGCAGAGCTGAGAGAGGACCCCTGAAGACCCGAAATCCGGATGGGCTGGCTCTCTTGGTTCCTGGATCCTGGATGCTGGAGGTAGACTGAGCAGAGTTCTCCAGAGAACACGGCTGGACTGCGCTACACCTTTCCCAGGCCCTGTAACCTCTCCCTTCACTTGTAAGTTACCCCACAAAATAAACCTCCCTTTTAACTATGTGGAGTTGCCTTAATAATTAAACCAATATCTGGCACCCAATGTGGGGCAAATTCCAAAGGCCTGGGTGGCTCCCATCCTCAGCCTCCCGGCTGGCAGGTACCTAAACCCACCTGCAGAGTTCCATATAACCAGGGAACACCTACAAAGTTCCATTCCCAAAAAAGGGAACAGTTAAGTACGGTCTCAGTTCCCTGGCAAGATTAGCCCCCAGACCAGCAAAAAACCACTGTGAGTGAGGCATTCCCCCTCCTCCCTGAGTGCCTGTGTCCCTGCTCAGAGAATAAGATGTAAGAGGCAGAGAGGAATGCAAGGCTCATTAATGCCACCCAACAGCAGAGGGCAAATGGACCACACCAAAGCTGGAAATGACACATGTGCCCAATGAGTTTTCACTAATCCTGAGGCATTTAAGTAAGAACTAGTAGACTTCAGAGAAAGGTCAGAACTACAGGTGCAGATTTGACTTTTTGCATGCAAAATTCCATCTCCAAATAGAGAGTTCCCAACATGAAGACTTTGGAGTTTATTATTAAGCTGGTTTCTCTGAAATACTGAGAGACATCATTAGTGACAGAACAGCAGGAGGTATCATCACAGATACTTACATGAGAATGCCACTTTTGATACAGTTGTTTCTAAAATAATGTGCTGGATAGTTTTATGTCAACTTGATACAAGCTAAAGTCATTCCAGAGAAGAGAACCTCAATTAAGAAAATGTTTCCATAAGATCAGACTGTAGGCAAGCCTGTAGGGCATTTTCTTAACTGATGATTGATGGGAGAGGACCCAGACCATTGTGTATAATGCCATCCCTAGGCTGGTGGTCCTGGATTCTATAAGAAGGCAGGCTGAGCAAGTCATGTGGAGCAAGCCAGTAAGCAGCACCTCTTCATGGCCTCTGCATCAGTTCCCATCTCCAGGATCCTGCCCTGTTTTTAATTTCTGTCCTGTCTTCCTTTGATGATAAGCTATGATGTGTAAGCATAAGCCAAATAAACCCTTTCCTCCCCAATTTGCTTTCTGGTCATGGTGTTTAATTGAAGCAGTAGAAACCCTAAGACAAATATTATTTAAATAGAATAGCAGGAATTTGCTGTTATGGATCTTATTCAACTCTGTGGGGTTGCAACTAGTTTTCCCTGACACAGAGACTGGGGTGCAGAGGGGCTGGGTTTGCTGCTCTGTCATTCATCTGTTGCATCACAACAAGGCTCTGGAGTCTGAGTTTCAGTATACTTCTGCGAAATCTTGAGAAGACATTTGCTCTGCTCCTGCAGATGAGATCCTTTCTGTCTCAGTCCCTGGACCTGATTAAATATGTCCCCTTTGGAAGGAGTAAAATTTGTATTGCAGTTGGGATTGTGAATTTATTTACCTCTTTCCCACCCCTTTGAGACCATTTAAGGTCTATCTGTGAAATAAAGATGTGTAACAAAATTTATGTCAGTATTTCATTCTTTAAATTGTTTGCAATCTCATGTAATACATGTGTGTATAGATATGTATGTATGTGTACATATATATTCAAGCCACATAACTGAAAAATAGTAAAGAACTCCAAATTTTATGTTAATTAACATTTTCATTTTATACCCAGACTCAGCATTTCCACAAGTGAATTTTGGGAGTTCCCTGTGGTTTCCAAGTTAACAGAATAGAAGTTTCATTATGAAAAATTATACTAGGCACTTCTGTGTATGATATATGGAAGTGACTAAGTCTTCCTTTGCAACATTTCATGTAATGGTTCTGGTTTAAGGGTTTGCTGTTTCTAAACAGATGCAACCCCTGAGAGAGTGCTAATGATGATGCCTCAAGTTCCTCAGGCGAAGTCAAAGCCTTTGCCATGTATAAGATACTTTTGTAAGATTTTTGGAGTGTGTGTGTATGTGTGTGTGTGTGTGTGTGTGTGTGTGTGTGTGTGTGTGTGTGTTGTATTTATGTAGCCATGACTGTATAACTGATTATGTCCTTTTTACATAATTCCAAGATGTAAATCTGACTTTATTTGATGCCTTTTACATGCCAGTCACCAGGAGTATAAAGATAAAAAGAACATGGTATCTGCCTGCAGAGCTCTCCAGTTGGTAAGAGATACAGTGAGCCAGGCAATTTGAGAGTATAGTGCCATTAATGCTGGCATGCAGGTAGATACAGGGTGTTCATGGGTTCCAGTAGCCCTTTTAGGAAGTGATTGCTCTAGTTTACTTTCTACTGATATGATAAACACAATGACCAAAAGCAGCTTGGGGAGAAAAGGGATTTACTTGGCTTATATGCCCTGATCACAGTCCACTGCTGAGGAAAGCCAGGGCGGGAACTCGAGCAGGAACCTGGAGGCAGGAACCCTGGAGAGATGCTGCTTACTGACTTGATCCCAATGGCTTGCTCAGCTTGCTTTCTAATATAAGCCAGGACTACCTGTCCAAGGGTGGCACTGCCCACAGTGGGGTGGACTTTCCCACATTAGTAATTAATAAAGAAAATGCTCCCCCAAAAGTTGCCTGCAGACCTATCTAATGCAGGTGGATATTTTCCTCAATTGAGGTTCCATCTTCTGAAATGACTCTAGTTTGTAACAAGTTGACAGAAAATACTAACCAACACAGAGGTGCATGACAGTATTTGGAAGCTGAAGAAAACTGGCAAGTTAGGCATGGTAGCAGCACAGACTGTCTATAGTAATCTCTTTGCTCTTCATATTAGTCCTTGCTCATTTGTGGAGAATATTTGACATAGTGAGGCTATGACATACACATTTCTTTCCACACTCTGTTCTTTGGAAGCTTATCACTAAGTCAGACAGTGAAAGGAAGCAGTTTGTCCTCCTGGGGAGCAGATACTAAAGGCTATGTGGAGCTATGTTAAAACCAACATTGGAAATGCAAATATTTTTATAGAAATACTTTGAGGCAATGTTTATATACTGTTTTGCTTAATAATTTTAGTATACACTAGTTGAATTTTCCCCTAACAATTATTTCTATGGTTTCCAGTAGTGATGTTTTGGTTAACTAATAGCTGAAAAGCAGTGTGGCCTAGGACTATATTGCATGGAGTCACAGTGTTCTCTCTTCAATAATACCCAGGAGTTCATTTCCATATTCGAACGGACTTGAAGTACATTAGTGTTGCGGAATATTTCTTTACACTCTATGAAGTTGTATCACTGTGGTTGGTTTAATAAAGAGCTGAATGGCCAATAGCTAAGCAGGTAGAGGTTAAGTGGGACTTCTGGGAACAAAGAGGACTCTGGGAAGAAGAAAGGAAGAGTTGCCAGCCAGACAGAGTGAGCAAGATGGTTTAGAGATGCCAGGAAAACACCGAAGAGATTGGATATATGGTACAGAATATATGTAACCAAGTCATGTGGAAGAATGGCGATTAATATAACCAGGTTAATTTAAGTTATAAGAGCTAGTGGGACCAGCCTAAGCTAATGGTAAAGCTTTTATGATTACTAAGAACTCTGTTGTTATTTGTGAGCTGGTGGCTGATGAAAAAGTATGCTACATTAGAGAACTGAGTACTGCAAACAAAGGTCCTTAATGGTCTCAAGAGAAGGTGTCTCACCCTTCACTAAGAGTGCTCATTTGCATACACATTTAGCCACAGGGTATGTGAATTCAGTGATCTCCCAGAGCCTGAAATAGACTTTTTCAGGACAAAGCAGTTCTTCATAAACTTCATAAACTCATTCCCAACTCGAACTGTCAGTTTACAACTTTCCAGATTTACATCTTAAATCTAGAAAATACCATATGTGTACAGTAAGTAATTGGCTTAATCTTTTCTGTAAATTGCTGCCTGCAGCTTTCTTTCAGAAACATAGTAAATTACTGGCACTTGATAACACATCTCTATGCCAGGTCAACTTCACTTCTGCAGCTAACAAGTCAGTCTTTAATTATTCATGCTCATCACCCAATGTCTAGGCTTTGATTGACAGCCATTGGTTTTAGGGACCTGTAATTCTCTAGTACTGCAGTGAAACTTCTCACCTGATTCTCTTCATTCTCTTCAAATGTAAAATTAAAACTGTAAGCATAAAAAAAAACTCCACCCTCTTTCAGTATCTCAGTGAGAGGTGAGCACAGCTCACAATGCATTTAGCCCCTGCTGCCCTGAGCTGCTCTGCAAGGCAGCTGTTTCCTCAGATTAACAGTTTCAGTGTTTTTTACTAAACATACAGAGTAACATACAGAGTACGTTCTTTCCTCCATCAGTTCTACAATGATAGGACAAAGCAATGAATAGCTATGTTCACTGATGAAGAAAACAGGTGGCTTGTGTAAAAGTAGTACTACGAGATGGTTGCACACTTTTCTAGACCTTTCCTTAACACAGTACCCATATTAACTCTAAATCAAATAA
This sequence comes from Peromyscus nudipes, assembly GCA_902168325.1. Classification (NCBI taxonomy): domain Eukaryota; kingdom Metazoa; phylum Chordata; class Mammalia; order Rodentia; family Cricetidae; genus Peromyscus; species Peromyscus nudipes. The sequence continues at coordinate 49,250 of CABHPH010147372.1, forward strand.
TACCTTTGTACCATGAAGGAATCTTAGATTTGAAAAGTAATTTTGTCAATATTTGCATGTCAAAAATAACTCAAGGGCCTTTTAAAAGTAGTCCTAGTAGGAATGGGTGTTATATTTCTCTGGTCTGTACACCGGAGGTGAGTTTGTTTAATAGTGTATTTCAAAAATATTCTATCTTAAGGGCAGTGGCCCATGCTCTGGTCTGCCATAGTGTCTCTTTGCAAGTAGAAACTTCAAATAGAAGATTCTGAAAAAAAAAGCAAGCAATGGAGGTAGATGAATGAATAAGGAAAAATTCGTTATAGAAGATGGATGAACATACTACTTATCTCATGTGTGGCTGAGAATAAACATGGCCCTCGCATGGGATCATCAGCATTAAATTTTCCACAATTAACTTGAACCAGCAGAGTGTTAATGATTGTACAGCCGTTTGCTGGAAGCCAGTGGCTACTTGTGCCAGGTACTAGTGAAGAGAGCACAGGTAGTGGTGGACAGTGGGGGTTGTCATCAACTGCTCTGCTTCTAGGTGCCACACTCTGTGATCCTCCAAACTAACCAATGAAGAGCCACAGAACCACACCCTGTGCCCAATCACCAGGCCACCCTCAGTAGCTGCTCCTATGACCCCAACAACAAGAGTTTTCTACTGCAGCAGCCCCTGCTGAAACTTAGTGATGCGAAGTCATCATTGGCTTTTGACTTTAGAGTTCTTGGATTGAGGATACTCCAGAAATCAGTTTCCTAGGATGAAATTTTCACTGTATTTCTTGGCATATGAGGATAAAACGAAATTCCCAAAGATAAAATAAGAAAGGATCATGGGCATTTTCTAGGAAAGCTACACTTTAGTTTGCACACAAGGAGTGCTGAAGATGAACCTGAGTTACCTCAGTGGAAATGTGGATGCTTGTGAATCCTGGTGTTGGAGTGCTGTTTCTGATGTGCAAGGTGTTTGCCAGGGGTCTGGAGAACTGGAAGTCAAATTTGTGAAGAGACCAACGATGGTAAAGCCAAAGGCCAGGCATTTATTCATGATCCCGAGGGCTCCTGGAATGATCCCGAGGGCTACTGGAATGAACGTTCAAATCCGTACAAAATGGCAACTGTTTAGATCTGAGAGAATTCTTTGAGATGTCAGCGAAGGTGTAAATAATAAAGAAAACACAGTTATTCAAGATATTAAGGTATTAGAAACATCTAAGAATGAATCATTCAAATTATTATTAAGTCAATTTCCCTTTCCTATTTTGGTTGTATTCTTTCTCACCTGTTTAATGATCTTAATTTTAAAGTACTACTTTAAAACTGAGCAGGAAAGGTACACCTGAAATATGAGTGACATAATTCCCTGGCTGAATAAAAATGAGAGAATTGAGTGGATGCCATCATTCATCTCTCTCTGCTTCCTCACCAGGGACACAATGTGATAAGCCATCTCTTATTTCTGCCCCCATGCCTTTCCCACCACAATGGACTATACCCCCAAATTGTGAGCCCAACTAGTCTCTTTCTTCCTTAAATTGTTTTCCCAGGTGTTTTGTCAGAGAGAAGTAACCAATGCAGAAGCCTGGTACTGAAAGAATTGAGTCACGGCTGTGAAATGCAATAGGAATTGGTTTGTGGAAGAAATGTGGATAAGGTTTTTTTGTTTGTGTATTTTTGTTTTTAGTGTGTATGTGTGTGTGTGTGTGTGTGTGTGTGCGTGTGCGCTGTGGAATATTGCTTTTGTACACTGGTTTAATAAAACGCTGATTGGCCAGTAGCCAGGCAGGAAGTACAGGCAGGATAAGCAGACAAGGAGAATTCTGGGAAGAGGAAGGCTGAGTCAGGAGAAGCCAGCCCGCTGTCAGGGAGCAGCATGTAATGGCACACGGGTAAAGCCACGGAACACGTGGCAACATATAGATTAACAGAAATGAGCTGAGTTTAAGTGTAAGAGTCAGTAAGTAGTAAGCCTGAGCTAATGGCTGAGCAGTTTTAATTAATATAAGCCTCTGTGGTTACTTGGGTCTGAGCAGCTGTGGACTGGGAGGGACAACGGAAAACTTCAGCTATA